>JAFBJW010000130.1:3645849-3774604 GCA_016785235.1 Pseudorhombus dupliciocellatus | reverse complement strand
GGGGGGGGGGGGGGGGGGGGGGGGGGGGGGTTACAAGCTCGTGCCATTGATATGTTGATCGTTTGCTTTGGGAGCATTCAAAGAGAAGGACGATGTTCCAGGTGATGCTGTCAGATGTGTGTGCAACACGTCAGCTCAGCTCCAACATGTCACAACACGTGCAGGCGTGTTTCCATCCCTCGCGTGTAACACCTCATCTTGCCTTTTGCCTGTTATGCACAGAGAAGGGAACGCAGCGTCTCCGAGGCATCTGTGCTCCTGCGTGCTGCTTGTTGAGTGTGGTGGTGGTGGTGCCCTAGAAAGCAGCCTCTGATTTGCTTGAAGGCCCCTCTTGGAGGAGGGGTAAGAGTGATCCGATAGGTCTGTGGCCCACCTTTTGACAGCTGCTGCTGCTGCAGACCGCCCACCCCTGCTGAGCGGAGAGGGAGAGGTGGCGATGAGGAGAAACCCTGTTGTACTAGATGCCATTTACTGTCACAACAGTCTCATTCACAGAGCATTTCTGTGGCCGCCGATGACACGCTCGAGTATTTATACAGTGCTATTCTAAAAGCAGCGTAATTACTTTGTGAAAACCCGCAGTCACATCAGTGTCAGTATATTTAGTGGCTTTTCCACAGCGCTCTAAACAATAACCACGGCCTCAAATGACATCACAACCATAATAACCATAACATTAACAATCCGTTGCAGTAATATGATTGGATACTAAATCAGTGTTTAGGTGGTGGTAGATGAGTGATGGTGATGAAATGACCCGCATGGTGTGTGGTGGTCATTTTGTCTTCATTAGAAAAGATTAAAATTGATATTTAACTTTGAAAATGTCATTAAAAAATGGCACAAGCCTTTTGTGTATTTCGTATATTGTGTAGTGGAGGTTTTGAAAT
The DNA here is from genome assembly GCA_016785235.1 of Pseudorhombus dupliciocellatus. NCBI lineage: Eukaryota > Metazoa > Chordata > Actinopteri > Pleuronectiformes > Paralichthyidae > Pseudorhombus > Pseudorhombus dupliciocellatus. The sequence continues at coordinate 3,773,714 of JAFBJW010000130.1, read as the reverse complement.
TTGATGCACATATTTCACATTTTGGTCAATAAAACCTAATTTTAGCAACGGTTGTTTCCCTGCAGACGCGATTTAATTCTTGTATAAATTACAGTACTTGTAACTCTAATATCTTTCAGCCATAAGAACTGCAGCTGTCACCCATGCGTGTTGCGTTCTTGAATAGCTCTCAGATGTTCTTCTTTTAGCCTCGCCGTTTGTTGCGACGATTGTGTACTTCATCATCATTTCATTTCTTCTCATTTGGCTTTCTAAAGGCCCTCTGGGACCAATAAGGCACGTGAGTGCTGCACAGTAGAGAGGATGACAAGGCTTGAGTGATCAGGGCCACTGAGCACACACTAGATTGCCCAAAAAGCTTGATGGAGCACAGTGTAGATTGATGGGATCTGCCATTGGTCGGAGGATTAAACCACGCTGGCGGCTGTGCTTGAACTCGACCACGAGGTTTAATAACTCCTCGTTTGGATTGTGCGGTTGTGGCGGCAAGGCAGCGGTGCGCTACGTGGTCAGAGTTATGATGCTTGATTCAGCAGCTTTTCAAAGACTAACCAACAAGCTGTTGGTCTACTGCAGCATTGGAGACATTTGACTTTTTTGTTGAAGCACCAAGCAGCCTGGTGTTCAGACGACAGGGACTCATCCATTCCTCTCTGAATGAATGGTAGGGCCACTGGGATGTCAGGTTTTTGGAGAGGGTACAATTGGTTTATCCTCCCACACTGAAATGCACAAAAGAGTCAAATCTCACTGGTCAAAATGTCAAATGTGATGTTCAAAAGGAATCAGAGGGTTTTCTGACTCATCTCTTTTGCTTCAGGTAACAAGGCCAAAGACAGCGTGGGCACAGGTGAGTTGTTGATTTTTTTAATAATCTTACTGTCGTTGCTGTAGCCATGAGGTTCGTGCCATTACACGAACAGGAAACTCCTTTGTGATTTAATCTCAGTGAAGAGGGAGGGAGAGTTTGTGTGTAGCAGGGGGAAAGCGTAAGTGGCCATTATGTGCAATAATGTAGTGGCGAAACAAAAGGAGGTCGAAGATCATGTGCATGCTTTTAATCTGTCTGCGGGATTGCTGGGATAATGTTACGAGTGTGTGTCAGTACATGATGATGGTGTGTGACTCCACAGTGGCGGAGAAGACCACTGGAGCCATGGGGAACATCGTAGCTGCCACTGGTCTGGGGAAGAAGGACGAGTTCCCCTCTGACATGAACGTATGTACTGAACTTGAAAACCACCATCTGCTGCCTTCTATGATAATATTATTATCATCAGCATTAAATCAACTAACAACAAATAAGTCACATATGCAGGCAAAAATATTAAGTTAATGCAAGATATAGTTTTATATGTTTTTTTATTACAGATTATTTTCTATTATTTGGCTCAACATTGGGCACACACACATCTGCTGGACAGGGACTTGGTATTTGGTTTTTCTCACGTTTCAAAAATACAGACAGGCAAAAGTGAAATGCGTAAGTGGAATTATTATAAAAGACTCCTCACATTTAAGACAATAGAACCAGAGACAGATCCAGAGTTGCGTTTCAACAGTTTGTTGGAATCACTTGATGCTGAGTACTTCTTTACTTTACGACTTATTTATTTTTCGTGATTTTTTTTCTTGACCCATTTATCAAATGCATTTTAAAAACTTGAAAAGAAGATGGTTTCTTCAAAGGGGCACTTCTGAAAAAATGTACTTTTACATAGGCATTATGATTAAGATAAAATAATCATTAAAATGTTTTAGACTTTTAACAAATGTACTGTAATGAGTCAAACACCAAATTATATGTATCAGGCCCACTAACTGAAGTTAACCTGATGAACAGCATTCATTCCTCCAAAGCTGCAGAAGAAACCCCTTCATGCATATAATCAGAGCTAATGTAATCACATGGAAAGAAACTGCCTTGTAGTGACAATGCAACTCAAGCTCGATGTCGTCTCATGTCTGTGCACAAGACACAGTGCTGCTTCTGCAGCTCTCCGTCACGTGGGCAGGTAATGGGGGAAAAAGGGAACGTTATCTGTTCCAGTTCAGATCTCACTTACACTTGGCATCTTCTCGTGAGCTGTGTTCATTAAAGTCTGGAAAGGGCTGCAGTTGTAGCAGAGCCAGGTTTATACGGTTGATAAATCGGTGTGATGTTCCAAAACACAGCCTGCAGTCCATCTATTTTATTCCTCAGCTGTCGGATGTTCTCTGTTTTTTACAAAACAATATTGTGTTTTTTTGTTCATCAGGGTTTTCACTTTGGCAGCTTGTTTAGAGATACACAAAACAACTTGTTTTGTAGATGGATTAATGAATTACTTATAGACCTTGTTTGCCCCTGTTCTTCTGAAGGAAGTGAGGGATCTTAAGGATGAATAGTAGCTCTGCACTATCTGCACAATATCCACGTGTACGATAAAGCCAGGCCAGCGCCTCTCTGTCTCTGTGGGACTATCAGCTCTCCTCAACATACAGCCTTTCTTTTCCTTCACTCCGCCTCCCCCCCGATAACCTCTGCAAATGTCACCGCTTACATCACTTTACACACTGCGATCTCGACACATGAGGAGAAAGGTGGACGAGATTCAACTCTGCACAAACACAGCAAATCGATAAAGCAACATAAAACCTTCAGTGTTTTCCTCCAGATGCGGTGTTGGCGTGCTGTCAGCGCGTTAGACATTTCGTCTATCTCTGTCAGACTGTCAGTGAAACAGAGAGGTCCTCCTCTTGTCTTAAGGCTTCATCCTTCAGAGCTGGACCCTCTAATCTAGAAAATCTGACAGGCTGCTCTAACGGGCTTCTGTCGAAGGCACAGTCTGAGTGATAAGCCTACTCATTTTAACGCCCTGACAACAGGCCGTTAGACCGCTGACACTGTTGTCACATGTGCAGAGCGATGGCTGTATTATAAAGATGGACGACGTGGCAGCTCCCCAAAAGTGAAGCCAAAACATCTCAATCACTTGCTGCTGCCTGACAGCGGTGTAGACTGTAAACCTCGCCTCCTTTATGTGAGCAGTGAAAGTGCTCACCAAAGATTGCTCCTGTCATTGTAGATTTAGTTGAAGCAGACTCATTTGGTTTGAATTAGTCTTTTGATCCTGCGAAATCAGGGTGAGATGATCTAAAGGTCGAGACTGACGGTCAGTGGGTCCCTGCTTCCATGACTCCGCCTCAGACGGGTTCCAAAATCTTTTAGAAAGATCTTACATGTCCCTTCACTTTAACGCCTGGTCCATGTCCCATGCACAAACATGGAGGAGGTTTAAGGCTTATACTGCAGCCAGTCACCAGGTGGAGATATACATTTTGGCTTCACTTTTGTGGAGCAGCCATGCTGTCCGCCCTTCAGTACAGTCAGACCTGGCTCAGTTTGAGCTCGTACGGGACTATACAGCTGCTTTGTCTTGCAGATAAGAATTTTAGAAACATCTCTTCAACTCCTCTAAATTATGTAACCAAATAATTTCAAAAATTACTTTTATTTGTTTATTTTAGAGAGAGCTGACCACGATGGTCTGAACCTGTTTGAATGTCACCTAAATTCAAGCCTTTGACCAGTGGGAGACACTAGTTGACATTTTTTGTTTGTTGTTATTTGTTGTGATCGTGATGAAATACACACTGTTTTCTTCATGCTACCTTTTTCTCCGGCAACGATCCGTCTGATCTATGTCTTAGTGCAGGTTTTACTATTGTGTTGCATTTAAGGCCATGCTAATCTTGTTGGGACTTAAAGCAGTAACACCAGCTTGTTACGGCTCAGGATTATGGTCTCTTATTTTCTGACCTAATTGACTTGATTAGTGCTGTGTTTAAAAATACACGTGTGGCGACCCACTGCCTTTGTTTTCAGGGCCTGTAGACGCAGGTGCAGAGAGGACAGAGAACTGTCTGCCTCAGGAAGATCTTAGAAGGGAATTCAGTGCGGTCTGAACAAGAACTGTCAATATCTAGCTTAAGTCAAAGAAAAGGGATATTCTCTGCTGTCAAAAAAGCATCAAAAGAACAAAAGACAAAATACATTTACCTGCGAACAAGCTTTAAATGGTGCCTGGTGGGTCTGACTAGCCTGTGCCATAGAGCTCCACTGCTCCCAAGAAACTATTAAAAACACATTGGTGTGTTTCATTACCCTGAACACGCACTGTAGTTGAATTTAATTTAATCCTGCTGATCTAAATACCCAGCAGAGTCCACAGCTGGAAATAGTGCCCAGCATTTGTTGCCCTACTTATCTCAGCACTGTTGGAGAAACTTTTAATTATTATGATTGTGTCTCTTTTTAGGAAAGTATTTATGCTTACAAAGTAAGATTTAACCATGTACTTGGGGCTTTCAGGTGAATAAGAACACTGCGATACATTAGAGATTTAGACTGAAAAGTTGAGAGATAAATGAGAGAATTGTAAAGATCTTACAAAGACAACATGTCCACAGTCCTGGCAGGAAACAAACAGGTCTGGAATAAACATTAAACCAGTTACAGGTTTATGTGTAGGTGCTGGTTTTACTGTGGATCTTGCTCCCTTCACTCTCTCTCTCTCTCTCTCTCTCTCTCTCTGTGTCTCTGCAGCCTGAGGAGTATGGGCAGGAGGCCATGGAGGGCCAGGGAGAGGCGATGCTGGAGCCAGAAGGAGAAACATATGACGAGACCCAGCAGGTAATCAGCGTACACGTCACAGCGTGCACATGTCTGCTCTGTATTTTACGTTTCAGAGCGATGTGATGAACATTCCTATATTGTACAAGAGAAAATGAAAATGCGGTGAGACCGTTCTCTTACAGTAAGATCGAGGCTCATCAGTATTCAGCCGATCTGCAGGGTTACACACGTTTGTATCTGTATTGCATTTCCACATTGCCCTTCACTTGTGTCCCACACAAACCTGCCGCTCCCACTGAGGTAATTCTGCTCGGCTCTGGATATAAAAACGGAGCGTTTAACACACAGCGAGTACAGTGAATATAGCACCACCTACCTACACAGAGCTTTAGATGTGTGTGTGTGTGGAGAGAGGTTGTGAGTCTGAAACAGATGGCTATTTTTGGAATTTGACTGTCAGGGCCGAGACAAACTACAGAACCTATTGCTCTGAAAGCAGATTTAAAATTGCTTTAATTGTTTATAAAAAAATATTCCTAGTAGCCATTCTGATTTTTTTTTTAAAGCGAAAACCTGTAATATTAACTGTAAATGTTCAAATATTTAGATACTGCATAAGTTGGAGGAAGATTTAGGATGAGATTTTACATTATGTGATAATGTACAATGCATTTGTTTCAGTATTTGTTTGGATTTTCTTTACCCTACCACGTACAGCCTCCATCTCTAGTTTATTTCTTTAATCATTCAAAGGAATAAAACATGGATATTAGCCGAGAGGCAACGTACAAGTGATTTTCTCAAAGGCAGTAGCTTGTAGTATCATCTGTCCTCCTCCATCTCTCTCCCACTCCTCCGCATCTCTTTCCCCTCCCCCATCCTGTGCTACACCAGCAATGTGCGAGCATCGCCTGAATGGGTGTGGTGATGACGAGCTCTGCCTCGCTGCATTGTGGGTAATGTCAGGGTCTCCCTGCATTGCTGTAAATATGGAGACTAGGTGCCGCTGAGTGACTGGAGCCTTCTCAGGATGGATGCACAGATTTCACGTTAAATGAATTTCTACTTGTTTCACACAGATGCTTCAAGACTATTTAAACATTGGAGGCTCTGTTGCTGTATGATCATGTGTCAGGAGGACGGGGGGGGGGGGCGTGCGCAGGGTTACAACAATAACGGGATAGCGCTCACGACACGGAATTGAGACTTTTTCAGGCTGGTGCTGCCCTCTGCAGGCCGCACAGAGACACTGAGGCAGCAGAGGAGCTCAGCAGTGATGGAGTGACATCATTATCTGACAGAGAGCGATCATGTCTTACCATAAGCGCTCTGTCATATACAGTCTCCTTGAACAGATTCAAGCGTGAATCGTGGGTGATTAAGTATCAATTAAAGTCTCAGTGATGAATTTAATCTGCAGCTTTTCTGTGTGGGGCCTTCTTGTCACTCAGATATCTGTTCTCCATTTCCCCAGGAGAGCCAGGATTACGAGCCAGAAGCATAAAAGCATCAGTCCAAGCCACCATCCAACCAGCAGCACAATAATATTTCTAATAATCAAAAGGACAAATGTTAAAACTATTAAAATTATACCCCTGTTGCAAAAAAAACCCAACAAAAACGACAAGCATTCCCACTGAAAAATGTTCTTCCTTCAAGACAAATCTTTTATTATTATATATTGTAAATGTCATGTTATTAATGTAATGTGTTGGGTGTAAGTACTTATTGAGGTGTAGGATTTGTCCTCTCAGTCTCATTTCCTTGACTCCCTCCCAATGAAATGAGACCAGAGCCAGGGCTCGTGACTTTGTACTTGTGTGTGTGTGTATTTAGAAATGTGCAATAGATGTTCATCATCTTCCAATGAGACGTTGGGAGAAGAAAAAATAAATATGTCCGGTTGCAAGCAGATATGAATACAATAATATTCCCTAAGTGTCAACAAAGCCTGTTTGTGGGTCTTTTCTTTTTTGCATTTCTTTGGAGATTTATTTGAATGTTTTTGAAGTAAGAGTTTTTTACATTGTATCTTTATAGTTGCTTGTGAAATCATTCCAGTAAACTATCTGTTAGAAATGGACAGAGTATACATGTTTGTGTGTGCGTGTGTTTGTGTGTACTGAAGATTTTAAAAAGTCAATATATTATGTCTTGAAATCATAATGGTTGTCATATCAAAATGTGCTTTAAATTGCAGGACATGTCAATATTGAGGTTTATGTGTTAAGCCAGACATACAAATCCTCTGTAAATAAAGAGTAAAAATAGAAACCATTGGTTAGTGTGGTTGGATTGTGTTTGACCACTCTTTAGCTTTTTAAACCTCTCGTGATCACTTCTGTTTCCCTGCGTGTTGATCTGAGCGAGGATTTGTTGTGCATCGTCCTGGCATGCTTCTCTCTGTGCTCGCCTTTGATCGCAGGGTTGAGTAGAATCTGCTGAGTGGGCTCTGGCTCCTGGCAGGACTCTGTCATAGTTGGGATGCCGGTGTGAATGAGGACACTTTGGGCAGGTTTTTGTCTGAGTTAATCCGACTGGAACACGCAGGCTCGGTGGTGTCTGGGCCCCAAACAGAGGGTATTAAACAGCAGCTCCCAGCGCTGCCGGCTCAGACGGATGTGTGGACCCCGCAGGACGGAGACAGGAGACCATGGCCTCATTTAAGAAGTCCTTCGAGAGCCTGAAAGGCACAAGCCACTCTGCTGCAAAAGGAGTCACAGACACTGCAGGTACAGCTGGTTGGTAGGCTGTTATCCTACACAAATGTTTACATTGTGAGATTGGAATCTTTTATTGCAAATATGCCAACCTCAGTCTCTGGTGTGTTTTCAGTGCAGGCAGCTCAAGACGCCGTGCAGCAGGTGGCAGATTCCTCCAAAGAAACAGTCAACACAGGTAATGCGCCCACCGTCATGAACTGTCATGCAGGTTACAGCTGAATGAGCAGGACAGAACAGTTACTGAAAACTCACCAGAACGTTATCAGAGTTTATTCATTTAGTTCATAAATGGGCCAGTTAATTTAATTTGAGTCATGACAGCAGATGAATAGTTTTAATCCAACTCTTCCACCTGAAAACCTTTTAATTGGCTTCGTGGTGATTTACGTCCCTGAATATTTCTCTTCTCCTTCACTCTGACTTTCTGAAGCTGCTCAAGAAACCAGCAGACAGACCCAAACAGCCATAGGCAAAGCTGCGGACAAGGCCACGGACACCATCAAGGAGTTCGGACACAAACTGGAATCCAAATAATTCACAAAATATGAACGATCCCAGCCTGGTCTTCCACAGGTTATAGACAAGCAGTAACTGTTGGAATGGAATTATGTTGGCATCGGAAAGCCAGACAAAAGAAACATAGTGTGTCTAACACCACACAGCTAACATTCCGAGGGAAATCTTTAGAAATGATTGTTTTCTTGTCACATTTTCCCATCATCCATTGGTGTTTCTTTCTTGCTCTTTCATTATATGTGAATATTTTAAGAAAATAAAAACAGATAAAATGTTTCCTAGGTTTATAAAATGTGGCTGCTGCAGAGGTGCGTGTGTGATCGAGTGACACATCCTGTTGTTGCAAGAGCTCATCAATGAATTTCCATGGTCACCAACACATTGCTGAGTAGACGGCCTCTGGCAGGCTGAGTGCTCCTGATGAGAATGTGATCGGAGCTGTCTACCTTGGCCCTCCAGCAGCACACCTCCCTGCATCACACTACACGGTTGCCAGGCAACAGCACTCCCGAGGTGGCTGGGGATTGGCGGAGGCCCTTTGAGTTAATGGTGAGCATACTTCTGTCAGTACGCGGTGTTCTGGCCCCGCTGCAGCCCACCAGCAAACTCAGAATGTTGAGATTCTTCCCAAATAAATGAGGGAAAATTAGAAGTAAACCTTGGTTCCAGACAGGGAGCAGATTAAATGTGTGTGGGGGGGGGGGGTTGGAGTGTGAAAGACGAGGTGGTTTGCAGGAGTTTGTTTGTGTGGGAGGTGCAACTCAGCTCCCCCACCCCCCCAGGCTGCTTCGGCTGATCTGCCCTGTTTGTTTCATGTGCTCTCACAGTTGCAGTACAACTATCCTCTCATACACTTCAGCTTTGCATTCAGGAATTAGCCTTGAGATAATCTGCCGCCACAAAACTAAATCGGACTCAGAAGAAAAGTAGTTTTCAACTGAACCTTCTGCTGTTTTTTTTTTAACAATTAATCAATGATGACGAAGAGAAATCCCTCCACCGTACACTTCCGTTTAAACTGACCACCTTTCACCACCTCTTCATGACGCTTCTAAAAACGTCTCCAGTAAAGCCAACTCACAGGTTCATCTGCCAGCTCACAACTGTCCCTGTGTTGCTATGAGAACCTGCACTTAATTACTATGATTTAGCGATGATTAGAGAGCCGAGCAGAGATTTTTTTTTTTTTTTTTTTTTTTTTTGTCATTACATTACCACTCACTGCCAGAAACCCGGCCGTGGTTTCCAGGGAAACTGGAAATGTGAAGCTTTTCAATAGACACAGCCACAGCTTAAAGAGCGAGGGTTGCCTAAGACAGATTCTTCTGGAGACAAACCTGTAGCGACTGCAAATCATTTCCAATCAATGGGGGAGATGTGCGGACAGATGTGGGGTCTCCATCAGCTCTGAGATTTGTAATGTTTGACCCAAATCTGAACCTGAGCCATGGGGAGACTCCACTTTGACTCGGACTGCTGAGGTATGTTTTTGACTCGTGATTTCCTACAGTTTGCTCTCGTAGTGAGAAAATGGAGCCCTGTGCTGGATTCCCGTGCATGCTTTTTGTGTTATTATGGGATTAAATGGATTGTAAATGTGAGCTGTGTGAATGTAGTTTCAGGCAGAATGCTCTGATTCCTAATCAGTCTCTAAAATGTCCTAAGAAATCTGAATGGGAGTTTTTAAAATGCAGTTTAATGGAGTGTTGGGTAATAGTGAGTATGCCCCAGATTCCACTGGGCGACTAAAATAGACGTGAATAATTTCCATCAAGTAGTAGCGGTGATGTAACATGTGCTGCACGTCTGCGTTTGACAGATTCATTTTTATCACAACAGCGAAACGTTTTCCTCCTCCTCTCCTCTTGTTGTTATCGTCACTGATTACAAATGCTACAATCCCCGCTGTGTTGTACCCCTGCAGGCACTTTGTACCACATAAATGCAGAGACAGGATGGGAAGCCTTAAGGACGAGATAAAAGGTCTCAGCGAGGACCACCAGCCTCATGACAAGACAGACGATGGAGAGCACTCAGGTGGCTCAGATGGCAGCGCTGCGCCAGAGGGAGCTCAGATAAACACGAGTCAACAGTCAACAACCCGAGGGGACCATCAGCCCAAACGACAAACCAACGAGAGCCCGACATCCAAAGATCAAGTGTTTTCAGGGGAGGACAGAGACGGCGATGGCTCGACTCAGATCAAAGACTGCACGCAGAGCGACGCCACCGATCTGACACAACAACCTGAAGCTGGTACAACAGCAGCTTGTAAAAGCATCCCCATCTGTTCCCTGAAGAACGGAGATGCTGACATTCAGGAGGAAACGTCTATGGATAGAAGTGCCGGTCAGGAAACTGACTCTGTCCTGGTGCCGGTGCCATCGACCCCAGACCCCTCCAACCCACTCTCTCCAGACCCGCGTTCCCCAGCTCCTTTCGGGCAGCAACACATGCGCACGCAGGTGAGCCTGGAGGTCGTCCAGTGTCGCTCTGCAGCCACCAGCCCCATGACTCCCCCCGAAGGCAGCCATCCCTTCTTCTTCCCAAATTCCTTTGGGGCATCCGAGGGCTCTGGCACTAAGGACGCCGAGCTTCAGGTGGGCCAGCAGGTTGAGTTCTGCTCTGTTGCCACGTCCCCCATGACCCCTAAGACGCCGTCGAGCACTGCTTTCCCCGAGCTCATCGGGAGGGAGACGGTGCCGAGGGTTGAGCCAGCGAAAAGACCTGAGGACCAGCAAGACAGTTTCCCTGCGACAAGCAGTCTGACAGAGGCTGAGTCAGAGGAAACCGCAGCCTCGAAATGTGACACATCAACTGAGCTGAATGGCGGCTCCAGCCCTGCCGGCGCCACGGCCGCCGCCGTGACACAGTCACAGGTCACTGCGGAGGACAGTGATCAGCAGAGCAAGCAGCAGCGGATGGGAAGCATGGATCAGGACATCACAATCCTGATCACCCATTACAGCAACAGCGAGGAGGAAGAAGAAGACAAGAACGAGCCGTTTTGTTATTCCATCGAGCCAGAGATGGTCAAGATAGACGAATATGAGGAGCTCAGTGAAAACGAGAGGGATGGAGAGAAGAAGATCTCCACAGAGGCTGACGCTGCTGATCAGGACACAGAGCCTCTGGCGGCAGAATCAGCCGCCAGCGAAGAACCAAATATCAAAGTGAAACCTGACAGCTCAGAGGGCAGAGAGAATGAAGATGGAGGTGACGAGTCTGCGTCCAAACCTCCTGAATCTCCTGCTCCGCTCGGCTGCCACAGCATCTGCACGCAGGTGAGCCTGGAGGTGGTGCAGTGTCAGTCGGCGGCCACCAGCCCTATGACTCCTCCTGAGGGGGACCACGCCTTCTACTTCCCAAGCTCCGCTGGAAGATGCGGAGCTGCGGGCGCAGAGACTAAAGACGCCGAGATGCAGGTGAGTCGGCAAGTGGAGTTTCGCTCAGTCGCTACGGCGCCCATGACCCCGAGAACGCCCACCGCCACAACATTCCCCGAGGTCATGAAGGAGGCACATATGGAGGGGAAGATCGTGGAGGAAGCGGCTGAAGACAAGCCGGTTGAGGAGGAGGTAGAATGTGAAGAGGAGGAGAAGGTGACTGAAGAGAAGGAAAAAGTGGAAGACCAAAAAAAATCAGGCAACTGTAAGGAGAAAGGTGAGGAGAAGTGTGAGGAGCCGGTGCAGGAGGTGAACTGGGACGAGAAAGGGATGACGTGGGAGGTGTACGGGGCCGTGCTGGAGGTGGCCGTCCTGGGCTCGGCCATTCAGAAACACCTGGAGAAGCAGGTGAAGAAGCAGAAGCCGTCCATGCCGCCCCCGCCTCCTCTCAACCCCTCGGCCGTGCCCCTCGCCTCAGAGGCCTCTCAGGGCGGCTCGGGCTCGGGCAAAGGCCGGGCCGGGAAGAGGGGGGAGAGGGACGGGAAGGTGAGCCGACGCAGGAGAAACCCGTTCCGTCAGCTGATGGAGAACATGCAGCAGCCCCACTGCTGCTCCAGAGCTCACACCACCGAGTGACACGAGGGCGAAGCAACAGCTGGCTGCAGGAAAAAGGGAATCACGTGACATCTGGCCGGTGAGGCTCATGCTCCGTGAACGTCGTCTTGAAAACATGAGAGGACAATCACGTCCTCACACAAGACAAAAAAAAAAAAAGCACAAAAGCATTTAATACACACATAAGCCATTGAAGGGGTTTTTGTTTCTTTTATTACATCCTCCTTTTTCAAAGTTTTTCTGGGACTCCTCTCTGTCAATTCTGCTGTATTGGCCATGTTTGGTAAAATGAGGGTTTGATGTCATCGTTGCCGCTCGCATCCTCCTCGTGTTTTTCACCAGGACCTTTCAGTCGTCCACTGACTCACTTTAGCTGCTGCTTTTTGTTGCTTTCTTCTTTTTATGCACCTCAGACAATGCGATGCCATGGCAACCGGTGATCCTTCTCCTGGTTGCTAACAAGCTCAGCACTGAAGAGCATCGACAGAGAGCGGGAGATGACTCCAAGTGACATTTTCTGATTGTGATGTATGTCCTCCTGCTCAGTCAGCACACGTTCTGGGTGCTTTTACTTCGGACATGTGGACATTTGAATTGATCTAAATGTTTCCTTGTGTGTGAGAGGAGTCTCTGCCATCAGCGCTGGCTTTTTCTATGTCTCATATTCTGCTTCTAGATTTGGTAAAATGACTTGTTTTTATTATGAAAAATGCATAAAAATGTAGTGATGGCGAGCACAATCAGGATCATTTTTGAAAAGCAATGACTCATGTTATTACCACTTGACTGTAGTTTGATGCCATGGTGAGTGATTCAGTTGTACATTTTGTGGTGGAGCTGTGTTTTTAATTCAGAGGAGGTCAAAGTGTCAGTGATGATGGTCTACATACATCTGTGGGCTGATAGCCGCACTGGCAGCAAATGGTTTTATTCACAGATTGCACTTGCATTACATTCAGTTAGATGTCAGTGAAATGATCCGTTCAATCGGCTGCTTGACGTCACAAGGTGTCAATGCATGAGGTTTTATTTCTGCAGCAAGTGTCTCAGACCCAGAACCTTCCTGAGGTTCAACCTTGAGGCCGACGTGCAGGATTTCATTTCATTCTTTTGTGTACCTCTTGATTGATTTTCTTTCGTGTAGCATCAGCTGTAACAAAACAAACTTACATTGTGTGTTGACATATCTTATAATACAGTTAAATTCAAAGCTAATGGAACAATTTTTAATCCATCGCCTATTGTATGAACTAAATAAAGTTATTCAAGTGTGCAACAAGTCCAAGTCTAGTTTTTTTCTGCTGATTTAGTCTGGATTCTTTCTGGCCCTTTTCTTTCCCTCCTTTATTTTCAGTTTTTGAAGCTAAGATGGACTGATAAGAAAAATGTTTTATTCCATAAAGTTGAAGAAGCGAAGTGTAGAAGTTGATTGTGAAATGGATGTCCATTGTATTGTTTCTATAGTGTGACATGGTTTCAGTTTTCAACATACAAACATAATATTAATAACATTATATTGGACAGAACATAAATTATAAAGACCAAACTATAAGCTCTATGTTAGTGATCTGAGCATGTGGCACTAGTGCATTTGCTTTTTAAACACGGAGGCAGGATGGGAAAACAAGAACCAGCAAGGTCTGTTTCTCCAGGCGCAAGACGAGGCCCTATTTGTCGTTATTTGGTCGATGTGCCGCTCTGAGGCCTGAGCTTGAGGCCTCCCTCTTCATTCTCTCCATTACAGGTCTGTGGTGCTAAAAGCAGGGTTATTAAAACCCACATGAGTTTGGTCTCTGCTCTGTCCCCGCTGGGCCAGCGCTGCACCCAGAGCCTCGATGTACTCTGGTGGCCTGCCCTCCTCATCCTCCTCCTCTTCCTCCTCGATCATCAGCTGATGAGGCAAGAATGAATATTATTATTAAGGGGGAAAAAATCATATTAAAGGTGGAGAATATGGTGAATTTTAAAATGAAATCCCACCATGTTTGTTTTCATATCCTGTCCAGGAGCGTCCATGTCAACGTTGTAGTCGAGGGAATTGAGACTTATGTGAGAGAAAGAAACAATGAAATTAATCCCAGAACTCACAGTCATAATATTTTCCTTTCTCAAGTCATTGATGAGGTGTTAGCTGCAGGTCACATGACACTGTTAGAGCAGGAAGCAGCTCTGTGTCACAACACACTGCCGTGAGCAGACTGTGACAAAATGTTCACCTGGAAAACGTCCCAGTAAACAGAGCAGAGAGCGAGAGAGAGAGGGAGGGTGCGATGAGGGATGATGGAGACGAGAAAGACAGTCAGGGTCGTCTTTACCTGACTTTGTCCACATCTGAGCTCGCCTCATCCAAGTCCAGGACCATGTTGAGGTTGAGGACAGGATTGGCTCTGTCGGGGAATAATCGATCAATCAATTAGATTTTATCTGTAGATCACTTTTCACACACACACACACCAAAAACAAAGTAATATAAAATGATGTGAGCTAACTTTTATTCTCGTCATATTTCCTGTTGATCATTGTTTCATATTTCTCTGTTATTAACATGCTGTCGTCTCCTCACCCCTCCATGGTGTACTTGTTGGTTCCAGGCACCACAGCGCCGCCCTTCTGGTTGTCGGACGCCACCATGGACACAGACTTCATAGCTTTAGCGGCCTTCAGCTTCCTCCTGTAGCTGTGATATGAAGCAGGTGGAAACATCACCTCACAGCACATTTAAAACCATAGGACATGAGTATGTTTTTGTGCTGTCACTAACTGTAGATTCCCTTGTTTCTTACTTTCTCTGAGTGCACGCGAGAGCGGTGGAGAGGACCACCAGGATGATGAGGAGGCCCCCCACTATCACCGGCAGGACGTACTTCACAGGATCGACTTCTTGTTCGATCACAGGACCCTGACCCTGAAACACAAGTAAGAAATCTTTATTATGTTGTTGTCTATAGACCTAAAGAGTTTCAGTTACACCCACCACTGACAGATCTAACATTATAACACTCAAAACATAATCAAATAATAATACACACAGTAATTATAACCATTTCTTAATTTAATTATGTGTGAATAATCCATTTTAATATATGTTTTCTGACTTGTTTCCAATATATTAAACTATAGTCAGAATTCAGTTGTGCAGTGTAAGGAGGGGTGAAAATATATTAAAAGGGTTCAATGCTTGTAAATGGGTAAAACTTTTATATAAGACAAAGCTTGTCATCGGTTCTCACAATCACAATTGAGCCTGGACGCTTCAGATCTTTTGATACCACATATGCCCTGTTGTACACTCAGCTCCTCACTACAGGTCTTTTCCTGTCATGGCTTCTGCTCTTTGGAACAATCGTCCTGAAGAGATTTAAATTTTAAGACAAATTTTGGTCGGTATGCCTTGGTCCAGATGTTTTGGACTGTACCTTTAAGAGAGTCTAACAAGCTCACATAAAATTCATTCAGTTGAATAATTCTAATAATTTAATGTATTACTTACAATGTATCTGAGACCAAGGTCGGCCAGTACAGGATAATACTCGGGGGCTGAGACCATCCTGTGCACTTCACTCGAGGTGAGCGCTGTCCCGTTGGAGTAGACGAAATACACCACCATCACAGTGATAGGTGAAGCTCTGGGAGGAGAAAATACACTGAAGTTAGATCAGCAATCAACAATCAAACATCAACTTCTAACATTGAGTAAGTTAGCTTCCATAAAATGCCTGTTTCCAAGCAAACTTGCCCCACCTAGTGGACAAAAAGTGTATTTCGGCGAAGAGACTTTTTCTGTTAACTCCAGCCAGTGTTTATGACTGCGTCACATTCTGGTGTCAAGTGGTGACTAGTTAGTGGTAAACTTGCCTGGATGTGTCACCAGGGTCAGATGTGATTGCAATAACCTCAACAGCAGCCTTGGTGGCAGCAGTGAGCGACCTGGACATGAAGAAAAAAACTCATGAGAACAGAATCAAGCTCTTCCTCATCATCGGACTGAGTCTCTTTTGAAAAAGTGGTATGTTCTGGAGAAATGTTTACCTGACAATTTTATCACTGTCCTGTTTAACTTCCTCTTCGGTTCTTGTGAACTGGAGTTCGACTTTATACGATTCGTCAATGTTGAAAATCTGCAGTATAAAAACAGGGTAAATACAGGCTGCAGTTTTTCTCACTCTGGCTCTTTCAACAGTAGACAAGCATCATTTCATTTGATTTGCTTACCTCCAGTACAGTGCTGCTGGAGAGGCCCCCAGTATCAATTGCGATTACTGTTACTAAATATTTCCCCTTCAGTGACGTTTGCAGTGCCTCGGTAGTTCTGTGGAATGTGCGAGAAATCATAAGAACAGACAATTGAAAGGCCTCATATCCTTCTTCCTCCTCATCGTTTTTGGACTTTTCTGGAGTTGTTTTGTGTTGTTTCACTTTATATAAACTTTAAATTCTGTTTCTGTTGGTCTATATCTTCTTACACTCAGCGTGTCCCCTCTGGCTGTTTTGTTTCAGTTTCCAAAACCAGTGCCCACTTCTTCAAATGTAAAAAAAAAAAAAAATACTAGCTAGTCATCCAAGTGTCTGTACGCCTTGACATTTGAATTCGACAAGAAACAGCATCATTGACATTATTGTTAAGCCTAAATGTCCGATGGAACCGTGTTTATGTTCATGCACAGAGCACAAGAGCACAAGAGCTACTTTCTGAATCTCTGTGACTTGAGTGGAGGATGATGTGGAATATGTGGAGGATATTAGACAATGTGTACTTGTTTACCTCAGGCACTTGTGTCTTTTTGTGAACATTCTGCATCTGTACAACAGTCACTCAAACGTCCACAGACGTATGGAATGGATTATGATGAATTATTGTTTACTCACTGAATGATCCCAATATAAATATCCTTCTGCTGGGTGGTGATGGCCTCAAACCGTATGCTCATGTTGGAAATCTGACTGGTGATGTCTTCGAACTGGACCGCTGTGACTTTAAAGTCAATCTGCCTGTTGACTCCAGAGTCGAGATCTGTGGCCTGAGAGTGGTGTGTGGTACAAGCAAGAGCACCTGGACGTCATTTCACGTTCGTTACGACTGGCTGAAATCACGTTTGTTTTATATTTTTTTTCTCTTTCATACTCACAGTGACTTGTGCAACTGACGTCCCTTTACTTGCACTTTCAGACACCACAACTAAAGAGGGGGAGAAAGGGGTATTAGAGCAGAGGACACCTTTGTTTATTATTGTGGGTGTGTCAATAAATGATACTGGGTCTGGCAGATCACCTCCACTGGCCATAATGAGGACTCTAATAGGGCAATATCACTGACTGAAGTGTCCTCTACAAGAGCATCTATGGACTGCACTTTTACAGTGAGGGGACATTGGGGTTCAATATCTTGCCCAAGGACATTTCTGGGTGCAGATGAGGGAGTCGAACTTCTGGCTGGAGGATGGCCGCTCTCCTCAGCCACAGAGGAGAGGAAGCACTTTGTAGTTGGCAGTGCTGCGTGTTTGTACCGCGAGGAATGTTATTGTGTTCACACACTGGCAGGCCGTGCTCAGTAAACAGTCTTTGTGAAGATTACTCCTTCACAAACACGACAGCAGCCACATTCATCAACACAGGTTGAAAACACCCAAAGTCTAAAAAATAATACGAACCAAATATTGAATCTGATGGGAGGAATTCTGGAGCGTTGTCATTGATGTCCTCAATGTTGATCACCATTATTTCTGAAACAGAAATTACAGCACAAGTGAACAGTGGGTGGGTGTGTGTGATGATTTTATGCCTTTTCTATGTTCCAACTGCTTTGATTGTCTTTGTTGTTTGTCTTGTGTTCGGACCTGTTTTAACGCTGCTGTTTTCTCCCTTCTCAGTGAACTCATCCACCACCCAGGCCTCTATCACCGCCTGCTCACACTGTTCAAAGTCCACCGTGTACGACAGGTTGAGTCTGACCTCCCCCGTCGAGGGATCAAGGGTAAACCAGTTGCAGGCTGTCAGGGAGTTGTTGCATCGGCATTTCATGGATTCCATTTGGTAAACCAGCGAGTGGTTTCCGTCTTTGTCCTGGCCTGTGAAACGGCCAATGACGCCATCGATGGTGGTGTTCTCCTTCACCGTTACAGGAGGCGTGGGCGTGAACTCGGGCCTCTCGTCGTTCACGTCCAGCACGTTCACCTCCACGGTCGTTACGGCTTTCTTCTGCTCGAGATCTGTTGCCTCTACCCTCAGCTTGAATTGCTTCCGAGCACTCTCATAGTCCAATTCGATGTCCGGGTCCACGGTGATGTTCCCTCTGTAGCCCCTCTCGTCTGGAAAGTTGCGAATGATGAAGCTGCCAAAGCTTCCGTCAATTATGCTGAAAGAAATGCGACTGAAGTCTGCGGTTTGGTCCCAGTCCTCTGCATAGACTGAGCCCACGTACGCACCTGAAATTGAATGGAAAGAAATACCATTAATATCCAGCCAAGCCACGGGATCCTGAACACCTGACATCCATTAGCAAACTGGAACTCTCACCTTTCTCGCCTTCTTTAACGGTGAAGTTATAGGAGGAGGGCTTAAATACTGGGAAATGATCGTTGACATCCTGCGTGAAAAGAAAACAGTCGCAGATATCAGCTTCACCAGGGAGGGGCAGCATCAGCAGCACCACAGTCTTAATGTAACTTTCTGAGGGCTCACCTCGACATTGATAATAACTTCGACCACAGAGGACAACGGGGGACTTCCTTGGTCGGTAGCAGTCACGTTGAGTTCAATCCTCCCGTTCAGTGCCGGGTCCAGCGCCTCTCGGTCCAGTATGCTGTTGTTTCTTAACACGCCGGTGATGGGGTTGATGGTGAAATTGTTGCTGTACTCGCTCTGCTCAATTCCGTACAGGATTTGGCTGTTTGCTGTATCCGCGTCATCTCCATCGGTCGCCTTTGCAAATGAGAAACATGAGAGAAAACGTTCAGGGAATACTGTTTTATGTTTTACGCTGCTACTGTGGCCACCCTAAAAAAACATTTGTGTTTGACTAATCCCAAACTATGACTTTTCATTCACTCCTACGACTTGGATCTTCTCCATCCAGATCTACAAATTCATGTCGGGACAAGACAGGGATGTTTACTGTATCACCGTTACCTCGATCTTAATTTCAAGCTGTCCTCCCTCCTTCACAAACGCCAGGTAGGAGTCTCTGTTGAAGACCGGATGCTGGTCATTGATATCGGTCACCGTGATCTCCAGCACTGTGGTGCCGGCCTTTCTGTCCGTGTCTCTCGCCTCCAGAGTCGCCGAATACAGAGATCTGACCTCGCGATCCAGCAGAGTCGAGTTCTTCACATAAATCGAGCCCGTTTTTGGCGCTACATCAAAATACAATCGTCTGGCAAGACATGTACAGACAGATGCACTCAGTGGGGTCGTGTCAGGGAGCACGAAAAACATAAAATCTAAACTCACACACGAGACATACATGCTCTCTGGAAGAAGTCTGTAGGTGATGTTGCCTTGATCCATTGTGTCAGGATCCTCCGCCTGTGGGGAAAATGAATAACGTGAGCGCATGTGAGAGCTTCAGAGTCTTAGTGAGGAAACAAGGCAAGTGTAGAACATACAGTGATTGTGGCCACAAGCGTCCCGACAGGAGAGTGCTCAGACACATTCAGCTTGTACGTGTCATGTGGGAACACGGGGCTGTTGTCATTGGTGTCCATGATGTTAACAGTAACCGTAGCAGTGGAGCGGAAGCTGGGTTCATCTTCATCGATGGCAACTACCTGTGCACATGGTGACAGCCACACATGAACGCCTTAACGCTGGTCAAAGCACAAGCATGAGAACGCGGCAAGGTCTGTTTTTAACTCGTACCTGCACAACCATTCGCTGTATCTCTTCAAAGTCCAGCAGTTCGGGCTGCTTGACCAGGAGCTGCACGACACTATCTGCTGACGTGTATTCAGGTTCCACAGAAAACACGTCCTTGTCAGTTCCCTCCAGGATTAGTTTAGTGCGGGAAATCTGTGGAAATCCGACAGGGATTATTCCTGCTCCATCATGATTGTGACTCTTTTGGTCATTCATGTCAGAGGCTCTTACCTTATCAGCGTCTCTGACCGTCATGTTGATTGACACAGGTCGCAGCGAGTGCTCAAAGACGTCCCCCGTGAAGCTGCTTGCTTCCACACAGGAGGCCGTGTTTCTTGAGTCTCCGCACTTGTAAAACTTTGGACTGTTGTCATTGACATCAATGATGTTGATCACTACATCTGCTGTAGCGGTGGCTTGTAACCCATGGATGTTTAGTTTAGACTCAGTGGCCTAAAACAAGTAGAACAGAAGAATCATTTTTACTTTTTTTAAATTGCAAATTAATGTTCTCAAATACACACGAGTCTCAACTCAATTGTGTCTACATTTTTTTTGTCTCTCCTTAATAATGGTGCTAATGTTGCTGCTGTTGTGAACTCATCTGTGCAGCTGAGGGCACGACTGAATGTTGATCACTGCTCATTCCCAGCATTGTTTTTTAAGCTGTGAAGTTGTCACACATGCTGAGGTTTGTGTGGCACAGGTAAATTGCATCGGTGGTTTTCTGCCTGGCATGAGTTAGCCACATTGCACAGTGAAATTCCCTGACAGTGTCCATGGTGTTTCCTTTAGTGTTCCAAGATTAGGAAACTGACTTTGGAGACAGTATTGAAATTTCAAAAATGGAGCCTGGGATTTGTACTGATTACATTTTTCACATACTGTTTTCCTCCAAACTTTATCATCTTATTTCAGGAAATAAACACCATCACTAACTTTGTTCTGTCACTACCTCCAATGGTAACTCATTAACATTGTGTCTCATTTCAAGATTCCTTTTGATCATTTAATTAGAAGCTAGAAAAAAGAATTTTATTCCATAATGTTGAACAATTCCTGTACAGTTCAAATAATGTTAAATTATCACTACTATTATGACACACACTATTACGATACAGTATATTTGCAGTACCTTTACAGTCAGGGTAACAGTATCATCAACACGTTCTCTGTCAATCGGTGACACCACAGATATGATCCCACTGTCTGCTGAGACTGAAAACAGACCATCTGCTGTCGATTCTGCCAAAAAACGTGAACAAAAAGACAAAATCATTTCTCACTTGCCCACTCTCATTGCAAACAACATTCTGTGTTATTTTTGTGCAGGTTGTTGAAGCTCACTTTCAATCCTGTAGATGATAGCATCATCAATTCCTACGTCTTGGTCCATGGCAGTCACTTTCAACACAGACGTGCCCTGAAAGAGAAGAAAAGAAAATTATTTATCATTTATTTCCTTTCTATCTGAATAGCAAAATGCACTGAATGGTATATTGGCAATAAAACCATCACTGACTTTCACTGAATAAAATGAATCGACACTCACCAATGGTGAGTTCTCCTTCACTCTCCCTGTGTAGGGAACACCGAGGAACTGTGGGTCGAGATCTGCAACGTCCTCAACCGAAATGAAAGAATATACAAAGCTGGAGAAATAGTTTGTTTCATTAAAATGACACCGGCCCCCACCGTCCTGGAATTCAACACACAAAGGTATTAAAAGTCAAAAATGGTCAGGTGTATTAATAGTATAAATAACCAAAATATCATGCTATGATGCTGCACTATGTTAGACGATAAAATAGATGCAAAAAATAAGAACAACAAACAACTTAATCACAATACTTACTGTTGCATTGATCTTAAGACGGTAGAAAGTGCTTTTTGAAGTATAATTCAGAGCACTTGCTAATTTGACTTCACCATTTGTGCTTACAATACTGAATACAGTGGATCCTTCACTTGGAGTAACCTGGGGAAAAAAGTGCAATTGAATGTTTTTGTAATATTTATGGAACACGAAAATATCATTTCAATCAAGGACTTTGTTGAAGAATCTCACTTCAGCAATGCTGTAATGAATAAATGCAGCAACTCCAGTGTCTGCATCAGTAGCATGAGCTTTAAACAAGGATGTGCCTACAGCGGTATTCTGGTGAAAATAGAGAGAGTAAACATTTTAATTAAACACAGAAATATCTTTCAGGATTAAGTGAAAGCTAATTCTTGAGATGGATTGGTATACTGTTGAACATATATTTTTTAATTTTAGATAACTATCAACACAGAGATTTGACTTACTTCTGGAATCTCAATATCATATGAAGCCTGCTCAAATATGGGTTGGTTGTCATTGGCCTCTTGCAACATTACATACAAGTCTTCTGGTGTCTGGAGAAAATGCACAATGCAATAATTGAATGCAAAGAACAAAACTAATAGGAAACAGATGATAAACACAAATGTCACTTACACTGTTTGCACCATCAGAGACAACAACCTGAAGCTCTATTACTGGAGTACTCTGTAGCAAAATAAATACATATATATATTGATAGAACACAATACATTCAATCTAAAATGAGGTTGTTAATCATGGAAGGATATCTTCTTCTATCCTGCGATACCTCTTTGTCCAGTGTCCGTCTGACTGTGACAATCCCTGTGTGTTTGCCCACACTGAAGTATGGAGCATTTGGCCCAATCAGTGAGTAAGTTACAGGATTATTTTCTGGGTCTGATGCGTTTATAGTAAATGCATAGCCACCTGTAAAAAAGCATTGGTGGAACATGTAAAGATGTGCAGAGTTTTGTGAGACATAATATCGCAAAAAGAGAAGTTGTCATTATTTCTCACACACTGTACCTATGGGAGTGTCTTCACACACGTTGTAAAACATCTGCCTGACTGAAGGACTGGTATTAACTGCAGCAACTGCATATGAGTGATAGAAAGTGGTAGAAACAAAAGTAAATAAGTACTTCATGATTAAAATGTAAAAGAGTAAAAAAGTCAGTCACCATATGTGAAGTTGATAAGGCACAACAGTAGAATGCATCCTTTGATCCCGTCCATGTCTGGAAATGAAAAGAAAACAAATCAAATATGAATCAAAATAGATAAATAGTGACCTCAAGGGCAGTGGCCATATTGGAAATGTTTACCTTGTGCACATTAGATCATAGCCAGAAGTGGCAGGTAAACACAAAAGTTATGAGAGATGACTGCAAATGTAAAAGTCAAACATACCATCCAGCTGGTAGCATTTGATGGGAAGTCAGCTGAAGACCAGAATATGCACAGGGGACCAGGAATATCTGAAGAAAGATGATCCAAACATTGTGGTGATCCAAAGCAAGTGAGTATTTGCGAGGTCTACACAGCCATCATGTGTTGCGTTCATGGTTTATTCCCCTGGCAACAACTCTAACAACATTCAAAGCATTTTATGATGTAAGGTGCAAACAGAGAGATAACTATCACAGGAATCACATGCTGTCATTTCTGTGGATTGAATTTTAACAGTATACTGCACTTTTTACTACTCAGATTAGGAACACCCTATCTATGATGTGATACCACCGGATGAATAATATGTCGACAGTTTCATTTACAGATAAACAAGAGCAGTGCCACCTTCACATTCACATGATTAAATCTGTCACACTAAATATGTAGAAGTTGGTTAAAAGGCATTGATTGTTAATGGGGATTTATTATACATGAAATTATATAAACATAAACATAATAATTCCATTGAAAGAGATTTTGGAGGATTGCCAATTCTATTCCTTAAAAGCCCCTGATACCTTTTAAATTACAGTTAAGGTACATTTGTGCAAAATAAACTCAAGAGAAAACTTGTAGGAAATATAAACAGATCTAGATCAAGAAGGGTGTTTTATTCCAAACGGATTGTTAATGCTTTGATTTCTGAGGTATAATCACTTTGGTAGCTCTGGTCTTTTCATGTATGTACTATATCCTGTGTACCATACCAGACATAACATAGACTTAAGTCACACATATATTCCCTTTTTATCCTACATCAAAACATTTTACATTAGTTCTCTTTGTAAATCAAACCAAAATCAAATGAAGCCGTCAGACTTACCAGAGGACGTTCATAGAGTAGCTTCTCTTTTACTGATGGCTATATGAGACCTTTGGCTCTTGTTCTCCCAGTCATTAGCGTCACACTGTCGTAAAGTATAAATGATTAACGCATTCACGAACGCACTGGCAATAATCGGGACACTTAAGATCCTCCTTGTGCTTGCCTGCTGAACAAAAATCGCAACAGCATCTTACTAAGTGCAAAAAGTAAAATAGATCAACTTTGCTAAATATCCTCCTGATGTTAGCCTTCCGACTCATTACGACTGTTTATAGTACGAACAGCTTGGTCTGCTGCAGCAAGCTCCTCTCCTCATCATTGTCCGGTCAGTCCACCGGGGGATACAGGGCACTGTGCCATACTGGGTCACCAGTGTCCATACCAGAGCCCCAGGAGCATGTGAACTGACCCCTTGTCTGAATGGCTGCTTCTGTTGTCTATGGCAACAACAGTCTATTTGCCTCTATTGAGAAAAAAAACTGTGTGTCCACGCGGCCCTTCTAAAGTATGTCTCATCAACAGCAATCATTGGACAGATGCCTTGTTCAGATTTGTGCACCTCCCTAATGAGCCCCCCCACCCCCACTATCCCCTGCCTGTCCTTCTAATCAAAGAGCCCAACACACACTACAATCCATCCATTGGTTTCACTTATGATCACACGTGTAGTTCAAAGCAAAAGCACAAACCCCACCTCTTTATGCCGACCAGTGCATTTATTGTAAGACAGAACACAGTTTAAAAACACGTGCCGACTGAATGATCAGAGGTTAGAACAGGAAATCAACACCACTGCTGCTGACCCTTCAATATGTATATGCAATATAAATGGGTGGAAAATCATAAAACAATGCCACACCATTTCTATTGCACAAGATTGAAGCCATTGTTTTTTGGCTTTTGTGTTCACATTTTCTTATTTTTAAAAACCAGTCAAAACAACAGCACAATACAGATATGAGGAACACTATCACACAACCTTTGTTAAAGTTTTAGCAGGCAGAATCGCATTGACATTCTTAATATTGACAAACGTAATAACAGGTTTGTTGAGCTTTAGGTGGCGCTTTGCTTCTAAATTAGATTTGAATGGAGGAACAGCAACAACAATGAGATGCTGGGCAGTCCCTCTCCTCCCACACAGTCTGCACAGAGGTAGGGGAAGGTCCTCTTCTGTCCTGCAGTTTCAGATCATGTTTTAGCTTGTGAAGGACAGCACCCTACCACCCTACCACACCATTTTCCAACGTTGAGAGTGAAATGTGCTAATGCCAGTTATTAACAGATAAGCTTAAATCAGGTCATTTGTGATCACATGAGGTATGGACAATTATTAAAAACCAATCGCTACAGTTTTTAAGAAACAACTCAGTTTTTTGTACAACTGTAAACGAACGCTTGTTTAGTTTGTTTTTTTCCAACAATTATCGCAGTCTGCTCTGCTCGGTGCTTTACGGTAAAAATGGCAGCACGGCGCCTGCTCTCAGCTCTGGAAGTAAGAGACACGGGGGTGTAACAGGGAACCGCAGAAACTCTAAACACCCGTGGGGCTGGATTACCGACTCCTACTGTGAAAAGACGGGTATTCGGGGACTAGCCTCGGGGTCGCAAGGCCCCAAACTCACGCAGTGTCCATACAGAGAGCCGCGGTGTAACTGCGGTGGGATGTTCCGCACCTTTTCCCGCAGCAGTGGTGAAACCCACGGAATGTTCCACAGTGGAACAGCTGACCGTGGGATGCCGCACTTAGCCTGACGAGATGTGAACACTACGAGGGAGCTATCAGTGATCATATGTTTGCATATTAACAATCAGGTAACAGCTCTGCTCCTCTTTCTGTCCGCTGCTTCTGGCCCGGGTGTGGTTGTGCGGAGGTTTACGGTGCGTGTTTACCGGGATGTGGTGAAACGGGTTGTTTAGCTGTCATCCTGCTCAACCTCCAATCCAGCCCCTCCTTGTTTTGCTGCCACCGAGTGCGATATGTTGTAATGTTTACATTCTGGTCTCTGTGGTAAACCCCGCTGCCCTCCTCGCCCACCCTCTTCACGATGCTGCTTGTTTTTTGCCCTTTCGGGCTCGGCTCAGAACACTGGATGTGTCCCAGTGCAGTCAAAAACACACGAAGACATTATTTATGAACTCTTACTGGACACTGGGCCCGACGTGGAGCATTTAAAGGCCAAATACAGCTCGATAGTGCTCCAGTCCAGCATCACATCGCATAGTTTGCAGCAAAAACACCAAGTGGAAATGTGTGCTGCTTGTTTCTCACTTGAACGAGCAAGTGCAACATTACATAATCAGCAGGGTAGTCTACAGTAGGACACAGTGGCCTCCAGTGACAGTCAAAACAGACAGTAGGCCACAGTAGAGTAACAGACCTACAATAACACAGCGCCTATTACTCAGTCTTTAGGGTATGCATAATCTGATGCAACTTAACATTTGATGTGTTTGCATGCTTGTAACAGGGATGTGCTTAAATCCAAAATTCCCAAACCTTTTCAGGTTGAAGATGCCTGGGTTGCTAAATCGTCTGTGTTTGTAGAGTTTGACCTGTGGACACCTTTTCTCTGATACTGTGACGTGCATGGCGGTCAGTGGTTGAATAACGTCTAAGAGTTTTTATTTTAATTACTACTGGATAGTTTCTTCTGTAACATAACATAATATGATATAACATAACATGATATTTTCTTTAATTAGTTTCCATAGGGATAAAAAAAAAAGATGTTCAGACTAAATAAAAACGGGAACTGCTCGTTCTGATGCATCTGAGCCACAGCACAGCGACTGTCTGGGTGTCTGTCTCATTGTCAGTGCAACCATAAATGTATTAGTATTATAGATATTATCATTATATACATTATTATGGTATTTTAACACGTTTGTTTAAATTGGAGCCTAGTTGAAATTACTTTATATACTATCTGTATGCAATAATATATAATGTAAAATTATTATATAGTGTATGGAGTAATTGCATGAAAAGTTGATTGGACTTCCGGGGAACTTGTTGTTTATAAAGTAAATAAATGACAACAGGAAGTGTTTGATATCGAAGTAGACTGTCTGGGTGTCTGCTGTCTGTGTTTGCGGCGCGCTGATTGGTTGCTGTAGGAGAGGGGGCTTGGTTTCGCCATAACAATGCATTTCAAGGCACATACACGCGCCAAGGAATGTTTCCCGTCGCTCTGTCATTAACGTTGTTGTTTCGCGCGTGTAACGGTATCTCGTGCCCGGGCGAACATCGGCGTTAACCGACAGGACATTCGGAAGTTCCCGGAGATAACGGATTTCCACATGCAGCAGCTGAAAACGATGTGTTAGCTGGTTAGCGTTAGCACGCTAACAGAAGCCCTGTCGGGGACATTGTCAGGATCTGTCGGAGGAAACGTCGCTCGATTGGGACCCAGTCAACGCCAGATAGCGCCCGGTGATGGTGGTCGGTTAGACGGGGTTCCAAGCAAGGATACGTTGATGGGACACGTCGTTTCGGAGGCTGGAGCACCTGCCATCCCCCCCTTTCCCAGCGAGCCAGCAAACTAGCTAAGAAAGTAAGATGCGGGCTCTGTTGTTAGCCAACTCACATGCTAAATGTGGCCGTGCAATGCTGGGCTGAGGTGCAACATGTTAGCCACAGGGGCAGACTGCATGGGGATATCCGAGGTTGGGGGACTAACCACACATTAGCATGCTGGCTAAGTAGCTCGCTGCAGCTGAGCGCTGCTGTGTTTGGACAAAGCGTTAGCATAGCTTGGCTCAAGTTAGCAGCTGCGCTTGGTCAGCGGACATTGAATTAGCGCCTGAAGTGAGGAAGTAATGGCTGCAACAGCGACAATGTTCCTCTTGTCCGCAGCGGTGTGTGCGTGTGTGGCTCCACATGATGCTTCTAATAACCCGTGTTACGCCACTGTGGCCTCCTGGGCTGTGTGGTGGCGAGCAGTCCGCTTGACCTACCACATCTTTTGTTGTTGCTTTGTCTCGTGAGCACATGGCTTCCCATGTTTTTGCTCAGGCAGACTACAGCGACCCCTATTTATTCTGTTCCGGTGTTGATTACGCTACCAGTTAATCATATAGCTAAAATGCCTAAATATTTTAATATGGGGGTAAGTACCTAACATTGATCTTTCTCCATGGCACGAATTATACATATAGTTTATAGTTCTGGTCTCTCTGCTCTCTCTCCTATTTTATAAGGTAGTTTCAAGTTCATTTTTTTTAAATAAAGTCAGTATGAAAAGACAAGGTAAATAATTAGCTCAGTCAAGTAATTTAGAGTAAGACAAACAAATTATGTCATCATAAGTAAGTGATGGTAAGTAGATGTATTGCAAACATACTGTCTGTGTTACTGCAACAGCTGCTTACCACATGAGTATAGAGAAGTTGGCTGAAGCATGTGCCTGGGTACAGTGTTTTCAATCAAACCCCATTTCTGAGAAAATATGACAAATCAAAAAATCAGTGAAACTGAAGTGTCCTAAATATGCTCTTATATTCTGAATTTTAAAGGCATTTAGGCCAATTTAGAATGGCATTGTTAGAAGTTGGCTGCAGAAATAAAGGGTTTTCACCAAAGTAGCGTCCCTGTATCTTGACTTATCTTTAAATAAATGACCAACAATGTAACTATGGTGTTTTTTTTAACCTCAGTTATATTAGCAGGCTATTATATATTTATGATTTAGAACATTTTTAATCCTTTTGGGGGAAAGCTGACCGCCACTGACTGCTGATGGATAAAAGCTATAATTCATAATTTTAAATTGTGTCCATTTGTTTTTCTTGCAGGGTTAAGACAATCAGAGGCCACATACAAGTGCCTCCACTGTACAGTTTCCTTTCCCAGAGTGTGACTCGTCTGCACGACGTCACCAATGCGACCATGGGAAATAGCAGTAAATAGGCTGCCACCAACAGCCCCCTTAAACCCGAGGAGGTTCCTTGGAGAGCCCTGCAACGCCCCAGTGCATCTCAGGAGAAGGTGAAATAATCTGTCCTTCCCTTGTTCTTTGTTATAATAAAAATCAAATTCAATATTTAATATTATTGTATTTTTAGGTGGACTGAAACAAACTTGTTTTGTTATGTCAAACACATGTGTAAGCACGTTTAAATGGAAATGCAACTGGTGATGAGTGGACAAAGGTGATCAAAAATTGTAAGGAAACAACATAGGCTGTATTTACTTGGGTTTTGTTAGTGTTACACTCTTGACGCGTTTCTGGCAATGATGATTTTCTTCCCATTAACGTTACAGTCCGCCTGTGAGACGCCAGTGGGGGAGACGAGACAGACCTTTGCTGCACTCTTCCCTGGTCCAGGATGAGAACTTCCATCATTTGCTTTTCTCCCAGCATCACCAACAGGTTCCTTTAGATGAGTCCAGACAATACAGCCACACCAGCACACCACCACGCATGCTTCACCCTGCTGCTCACCTGCCCCAGCAGAGTCCCATCATGGTGGATCTACATGACCAGGTAAAACAAGAACAGTCTAGAGGGGAACGAAGTTACGGCATGTATTAAATATTTCTAACTGAATTGCTTTCCTTCCTGAACAAGTGTCTATCTATAGATTTAGTGTAAAACAGGGTGTGGTTGCAGTTGCACATGTTTTAACTTTGGAAAACAGTGTTCTGTTTTAATGAAGTTTGTGGAGTCACTCAATCTCCCCCTCCCACTCTTTTTTTAAAAGATGCACCAGGGATCAGTTCCAATATCATACACTGTTACGACGGTGACGACCCATGGATTTCCTTTCCACACCGGGCAGCCCCTTCCAGGGTGCAACACTCAGCAGCTCCCAGCATGCTCGGTAATGTTCAGCGGACAGCTCTCTCTGCTCTGCTGCCTTCCTCCTCCTGTGAGTTTGAAAGGGAAGAGCCCAAAGGTTCAGTGGCCTCCATGTAGCACACCATACCAGCCATGCAATCTGTCACTGTTTATGACTAAGACACTAAGTGCTGCTGTAACTATGCAGGATTTGTTTTGTAGTCTTGATGTTGCCACAGTAATTTTAAGCAACTGTTTTGTAAAAATAATGTGGTTGTACATTTAGTTCCTTGTTTGTGGAAACTTCACAATAACTCCTTGTTAGCTGCACTGGTAATACTGTCAGTACTCTGGTTTAATGTTTACTACAACATGTTTTAATTATGACTGCATAACAATAGATTGAAGTGAGCTTACAGACTAAAATTAATGTTTGTCCCTTCTTGTTTTTTCCCCCCTCTTCAGCTCATACAGGCATGTACCATGCAGCATATGCCAGTGTCTTATCAAGCCTTTCCACCCCTGATCTCCAGCGAACATTTTGTATTGCACCCAACCCCAACTGTACCCCCCCACCAGCCGCCGCACCTTACTCCCTTGAGCCAGTTTGTCCCTTTACAGCCTCAGCACCCCCGCATGGTGAGTCGTCACACACATTTATAAGAGTTGTGTGTATATTCGAGTCTTAGAGCAATGTTTTCCTCTTCCTCTCATGCAGCCTCTGCAGAGGGTAGAGAATGAAGTTGACCTAAGAGGGGACCAGCACCCGCTAGGGACCTTCTCCTACCCTCCCTCTCATCACCCACCAGCGCTGCCTCCTTCTCTGCCCTTGCAGTATCTTCCTCAAGAGCCTCTGCATCAGGAGCTTCCTTTCGGAGTGGTAAGACGACTTCTCAGACATTTAAAATCATTACTTCACCGGGATATTGGCCGTGAACTGAACTTGCAACGATTAAAATACCAGGGTTCCAACGGCTCCTCAGAAAGTATTAAAATCAAAGAAATGAAGGTACCTTGTACTTACATTGTGTTATACTTAGCTGTAACGAACCATTCAACTGCAGTTGAATCTCAGTTGTTAACTGTGGTTATTAAGAACAAAAAGATGATTGTTTGTGTAAAAGAAAAAAGGAGCATTGCTGCATGGCTATGTATTTATTATAATTATTTATTTGGGTACACAAGACTATTTTTTTATTTTTTAAATTTAGCCTTTAACACAGATTGCAAAAATAATACATTTGACCCTCCTAGATAAGTATATCAGAGTGGTAGATGACAGCTTATGTCTGAAATTAAAAACTGATCTTGGGTTTCAAACGGTTGGTAACCGCTGCATTAATCTGTTCATTTCTCAACAGCCATATCCCCACATGTTGCCCCGACGAGTGAACGGACAGAGATACCGGTTGCAGCAACCTCTCCCCCCTCCTCCACCTCCTCCAGCTTACTACCCAGGCTTCCTCCCTTACTTCCTGTGAGTACATGGAAGCACCTGGTTATGAAATGCAGAGGCATGAATCATGCGGTTATTAACTCATCTAAATGCATGTTTATTACTAATTCAGTAGCCCCAGTGTTAGACTATTTTATTAGCAGCTGAGTTTAGTTTAGAAGTGTCATGTCCCATAGTCCCAATGGAGTGACAAAGTGACAGCTCATTGCTGCTTTGTGGTGCTCATCACATTGAAGTTTGCTTGATTGTTTCTGCACCTTTCTCTGCTCAGGTCAATGCTTCCTGTGCCTCCAACAGCAGTGGGCCCAGCCATCAGTCTGGACCTGGATGTGGATGATGTGGAGATGGAGAACTACGAGGTGAGTGTGGCGTTTAGTGGAAAGCCACATGTTTTCACACTGAATATTCAGGTGTGGAAAACATTATACCCCAGTCCAACAAGTCAGTGGCTGCCTTTTTCTGAGGTTCAGTTTGGTCAGGCTAACACACACACAGTATGCTCTCATACACTGTGTACGCACCTTGTTCTTCCCCTGGTGGTGGAAGTTGATCTGTTCTTACAAATGACCCTTTCAAAAGGCCTCTATCATGATTCACTCTCTGTCTTTGTAGGCATTGCTGAATCTGGCAGAGAGGTTGGGTGAAGCAAAACCACGCGGACTCACAAAAGCCGATATAGAGCAACTACCGTCCTACAGATTCAACTCAGAGAGTCATCTATCTGAACAAACGCTGTAAGTTGTTTTCCTGCTTCCTTCTTTTGTAAAATGAATCACTCACATTCAGGTTACTTCCATCCCAGTAATTGTTTCTTCTCTTCCTCAGGTGTGTTGTGTGCTTTAGTGACTTTGAGTGTAGGCAGCTACTTCGGGTATTACCTTGTAACCACGAATTCCATGCCAAGTGTGTGGATAAATGGTTAAAGGTAAGTCGATGCCATTTCAACTGAACATTTTTTCTGGTTTTCTTTGAATTTTCCGAGTGTGCTGTGTGCTCATTCTCGTGCGTGCTCTGCTTCCAGACCAATCGCACTTGTCCAATCTGCCGAGCTGATGCCTCGGACGTTCACCGGGAGGTGGAGTGAGAACTGTCTTTGAGTGCTGAACTGGAAAGCTGCACACACTTGAGTCTGTCCCAAATCTGGGGACACCTGCCACCTTGCGTGCGTCCTCCAGTAAATATAGCTTACCAACCCACCACTCCCGCCCCTTTCCTAAATAATAAGCAATCCAGGATTGTTTCTGGAGCCTGTTGTACCTCTGCTGTGCTTCATGGTCTGAGTCTCATGAAACCCACTGCCTATTGCAGCCTATAGCCAGAGTTCTGGGATCGCCAGCCAGTTCTATCTCTGCCCCCTTGTTGCAGATTCCAAAGATTTTCCCTACAATGCATTGTTTGCTGCTTTTGTTTACAGGGTTTCATTTTTCTTTCATGGATTTGGTTGTGGTGTTCATGAATAGTGGGCTTCCTGCATTGGAAGAGGTGAGTCAGGAGCGTGGAGGATCTTTGGCTGGACACCTTGTGCAATTAGCAGAAAATAAATAGAAACGCTTCAACGCGGGTAACTGTGTTTGGAGACGATGCCTGACCATCATAGATGCATGATTGTGTAAGGTGTTGGACAAATTCTCTTGTTAATAATGTATGTTCTGCAATAATATTGATCATTTCAACAGTTTTACCCTTTAGTTGTTTTAGATTTTGCCAATGCTCTTGTGAAAGTGTGACTTGCTGTGGTTAAATGCAGATTCTGTTAAGCCTGAGGTTATGGGACATGCAACTGTGGTTTATCTTCTACCCCAGATAATCTACTTTGGAACACAGATCTGTGCGAAAGTAGTCATGGATTAATGGACTGCGTCTTTTTAAGGGTCATCTGGCATAACTGCACAAGTGCTACATCCACCCTCCACGTCAGCGTTGTTCCTCTGGCGAGTGTGTACTTGCACTGGCGTGCATATTGTGTGTGTGTGTGTGTGTGCGTGTGTGTGCGCGTGCGTGTGTTTGTCCTGTTCACAGACCCGATGCATTGTGTAACCACTGGATACAGGGCAGCATGCTAAGGATTTGCATGAACTGTTGATTCAGACTAGCAATATTTTAATCAAGCATTGCCAACAAAGTGTATCACACAGAAGCATACTAAAAGAACTGCTTGTTTATTCAGAAAGCGCCATGAGGGAAGGCTTGCATGTGGTTCCACCCTGACTGCGTCAAAGGATGGGGGGGTCCTCTTATTCTAAGGGTATGCTGTTGCCATAGAGCTCTGGAGGCCTGCGCAGAAAGCAATATGTGCAGTGAGTGGCAAGTTTGACGTGAACATTTTCTTGCCCTCTATAGGAAGACTGGGCTTTTTTAAATTTCTTTGTCTGTGAGCCAAATCCACAATACAGATATAGACTCCTGTTCAAGATTTCAGATCTGCCTTCTTATGACCTTGACAAGCACAAACCTATTACTAATCCTGAAAATAATTTTTAATTTCTACTTGTTTTGAAAGTATGTCATTTAAAAGGAAAAAAAAACAGCTTTATTTATTGGTTATTTCTTCTAGAGAAAATACGTTGAAGGAAACAGTTGGAGCACTAACAATGTTTGTGTATGGTATGTGTTATATTCTGGTAACTTGGTCAGGTCATTGTCTTAGGCCATGGTAATGGTGTTGTAAAAGAGCAACTGTATGTACAGCTTCAGTGTGAATGCTTTTAGATCAACGTTTGATGACAGAAGAATGTCGAAAACCCTTGTAGAAGTCACTGTTGACGCTCCACGCTTCGCCAGCTGTCTGCGTATCCCACCGTGATGGAGGCAGCCTTTAAAGGGCACAGAGCTGGAGTGTTCAGTGGTGTAGAAACACTGTAAGACTTCTAGTCCCCTGCTTTTGTGTTCACACAAAAAATAAGAATATACTCGGGGTGGGAGCGAGAAGAGCAACAAATGAACTTTTTTGCATTGGATTCACTCTTTTCTCTTAGCTGCCCCGGTTAAGCACTAACAGGCGGTCGTAACCTTTGCTTTTACATGTGAAGGGATCTTGCCTTTTACTTTATTTTTGTTTCTTAAGTGAATGTGAGTCTTTGACGTCTGTGCCACCTTCAAGAGAAAAAAAGAAGCCATTTAATGAGTTAAACCCACAGCTTTGAGAATTAACCTATGTGTACATATCTATTCGCTGGCATATATTGTAAGTTAAAAAAAAATATCACTCAGGGCCTCTCAGTATATAAAAAAATAAAGGAGATCAGTCCATTTGAAATGGAAAGGATGCCATGAAAAGGGTATATCTGAATTTAATTTGGTCGTTTTCCTCAGACCATAAATAATTTTAATGTAATCAATTATAATATTCTGTTTTGTCTGGAATAGTAGATATTATATCATTTAACGACAGGCATGCAAGAAAAAAAATCAGTAAATATGTTATTAATATTCACTGAAAAGAGGCAATGTACACTGCAACTCATTACAAGTGTATTATTCAAACCTGTTTGACTTTTGTTCTTGTACTCGAACCATATGTTGAGACATAGCGGTTGTGATCCCATTTCCAAACGTGCCGCGTTGCACACTATCCTACCTAACTCACTCCCAAATCTACTTCAGAGGTGTTTGCATGATTTTTAAACAGAAAAAAAGTTAAACAAGTGTGTTATAGTGGAGGATATCTCGAAAAATCTGGTGGGGACCTATTTAATGGTGCACAATATGCATGCTTGTCGACCAGATCCCAACTGATTTTAGCTCTAGTTGGCTTTGGATTCTGGGGGTTTGGATCTTAACGCTCAGCTGATAACTGCCATGCATTGTACTGCACACATTTGTAATAGAACTGAATGACTACAAGATTTTATTGCGCTAACTTCATTTTATAGAAAAAAAAAGAAGGAAAAAAAACAGCTGGTCTTGAATCCAGAAATTCTTACATACATTGTGTTACTGTTATTGCCCTAACGACTGAAAATAACATGCTCTGAAACTACTGTAGTTTATCAAAAGCCATAGTGAAAAGGTGCTAGATGTTCTGCTTTTAGGTATGAAAACTCACTTGCGTGAATGCAATAGTTTGTCCTGGATCCCATGTATTCTTAAAGCATGTTATACTAATACCCCTGAACAATGTCAGTGAAAATCAATATAGTTTAAGGGATTTAAAAAAAAGAATAGTGTTGTCATACTTATTTCAGTGTAGTACTGTATCTGCCTACCAGGCTCTTCCTCTCAGTGTATCAATATCTTAAAATGTATTGTTCACATATAGATACCTTTACTCATGTCGATGTTAGCACTATTATTTTACAAGTAAATATTTAATTGACAATATTCAGATACTCTGTTTAATACAAAGATAATGCTCCCATTATAAGGCCTAGATAATGAAGTAACTTTTAACAGCAAATGAGAATAGAGTCTTGTAGTCTTTCTGTTAAGCGTTATTGAAATAATCTCACAGCTTGTGTGGTGCAAAAATGTGTTCCAATGAGCAGCTAAAATTTATTTAGGATTTGTGATTGATTGCTCCGTAGACGCCATTTATTGTTTACCAATGATTTTTGCTGTGGTGGGATAGTGGTTTACTGTTCTTACTCTCCCTGGCCTCTAGGGGTCCCTTGCCTGAACACCAGACTACCCACCCGCCAACAGAGCCAGGGGCATGCGTTCTGTGTTAGGCAGATATTTTGCTTTGGTACTTGCACATTTACAGTTACCTCATTTTTTCCATGTTTGTATTGAGGGGGGTGGGCGGGGGGAGAAAACAACTAATATATATTATATATAGGAAATGGTTCTTATTACATTTACAGTTACCTCATTTTTTCCATGTTTGTATTGAGGGGGGTGGGCGGGGGGAGAAAACAACTAATATATATTATATATAGGAAATGGTTCTTATTGTTATAATTTTTCATTCCATTGGAATCATATTGTTTGTAGCATTTAACATAACTAGTTAGTGTATTATATATACATCTGTATACTGTTTGAAATTTTTAAGATTTGTACTTTTTTTAAATGAAAGTTGCTAGTTATGCTTTACCAAGTAGTGCAATCATATTTTTTTTTATTGTTGTGGCTGATCTGAGAGGGTTGTTCACTAATAAATGTATGATGTATACCAATATCACACTTGTCGTAGTTCATTTAAAGGTGAACTGTTTGTACTATGGACTTAAAAAATGTCATTTCTGTGAAAAAAAAAAAGCTGATTCTCAAAATTATCTTAAAGAACCTACCCATCAAAAAGAATGGAAACTAGCAGATTATCTCCCGATTTCCTCGTTGAGTTTCTTTACGTCACATCTGTATACTGTTTGAAATTTTTAAGATTTGTACTTTTTTTAAATGAAAGTTGCTAGTTATGCTTTACCAAGTAGTGCAATCATATTTTTTTTTATTGTTGTGGCTGATCTGAGAGGGTTGTTCACTAATAAATGTATGATGTATACCAATATCACACTTGTCGTAGTTCATTTAAAGGTGAACTGTTTGTACTATGGACTTAAAAAATGTCATTTCTGTGAAAAAAAAAAAGCTGATTCTCAAAATTATCTTAAAGAACCTACCCATCAAAAAGAATCTACTTCCTGACATGCAAACTAGCAGATTATCTCCCGATTTCCTCGTTGAGTTTCTTTACGTCGAAGAAGAAGAAATGAAACAGAAAATAGATGTCAAGGCCAACAACAGCCAGGATGTTTTTTTAAGAAAAAAGTGATCTTGAAACAGCATTTAATGATTGCTTTAAGCCTTATCTGAACCCCTCACAGATTTGCGTTCTTGTGAAAAGCAAAGTTAAGAAAATTAAATGTTTAAATTGAGTTTCTCTGAAAATTGTGGTGTTATACATCAAATCATAGCAGATTTTAAAAGGTTAGCTTTTCAGACACATCAAACAAGTTGTACATTGTGAATAAACCCATGTTTTTAAAATGTTTTTAATTTATAGTTGGAAAATTACATCTTTACATGAGCCCATTTAGATGTTACAGGCAAAACAGGCATTTATGAGTAACCACAGGCACACTATGGGCAGACTTGTACTATGCTAGATAAAGCCACATGTAAAAGCTGTGGCCCTTGTTAAATATTGTCCTTTTAAACTTCATGAGATTGAGGCAGTCTGCTTTACATAGTAACCAACCTGTGTTTGGTCATTTGATGACATAGATGAGTCAAAGGAAAAAACAGAAAAAAGTCAGGTGAATTTTGGAGGATTTAAATATCTAACTTATATACAGGTCATGGCTCATTTAAAACAGGGTTCCCATACTTCCTTTATGTCCGAGTACATCAACCAGTTCTCTGAAGTAGTACTTCAGCTCCCCAAACCACAATCACAGCAGTACCCAACCAAAAGCAGGTCTGTGCTTGTCATCCAGTGAAGGAGGCCTGTGTAAACTTTAGGCAGAGGGTGCTGAATTAGGGCAAAATGGAGCAAACATCAAGAAATGAAAAGCATTCGTGCCATCATAGAAGTCCATACCTCATGCTGCATCCTGTGTGCATCAATAAGTATTAATACAACCCACCCCTCAGTTCCCCAGTTGTCATGGAGTAATTAAAGAAATTGTTTGGGGATTTGAACAAAGCTTTGAACAATGCTACTGTGTAAGTAGGTGATTAATTCCTTTGCTGCAACGTTTACTGGTGAGGAAAGACAATAACTAACTGGTGACTAGTACAGATGATGGAAAATACACATCTCTCCACAGAGATATAAAGATGAGTTCAAGGAAGGACTTCAAGAAATATTTATTTGATAAAATTCAAGACTTGCCAGGCTACTGGGAACCCTGTAAACGCAACCAAACAAAGACTGGATGCTGGGTGGTTTTGATTAGTCCAGGTTGATTTTATCTCAATGACCCCCCCTTGTGCATAATGGCCATTTGACAAAAGTAAAATGAAAAAAGGGAGAGGGCAGTTGGGCATCAAGGGAAAATGTGTTTCCACGTAGAGGAGGTATGTCATCTATTAATCATCTGTCAGGTCCTGAACAAAAAGGACCTCGGAACGGCTGAGTCCTGCCTCTTTCAGTGTGGGGGGGTTGGGCTGCTCTTCAGTCGGAAGGCAGGGCAAGACTCGGCGAGGGAAGTTTGTCACTATCTGAAACTTCTCAGGGGTTTCTTTGAGTGAGAAAAGGAAGTCATATATTACCTGAAAAAGACAAAATAAGCCATTCACTGAAGAGAAAAATGATCTCATTCACATGTGGTCCACATCTGTCTGTTAAAAATATATAAAATTATAGGTGTAAAACCACCTGAAACCACTTTGAAGAATGATTAATGTTGAAAATAAAATATATTTTAGCTTAGAAAACGTTGCTTGACTCTTGATAACTGTGGTACTCACCGCCAGAGACTGCCCAAACAAGAATCGTCTCTCTACTCGTGTGTCATTGGGCAGCTTAAACACTATTTTGACACTCTCTGGATCATCTGCAAGCGGCTCAGAAGGGAGACATTCCGACTTCCTCTCCTTCTCTTCTTCAAGTGTCTGGAGTCCCAACAAAAATGTCACAACATCAATCAGAAAAAAAGTATTTAGAAACAAAAAATGATTGGTTGTAGTCACTATGTGTAAATTGGCAGGTACAACAGAGAAATAAAACTAAAACCCACCCTTCGTCTCCGCTCCTCAGCCAGAGCACTCTGTCGAACCTTCTCCTCCTCTTGCCTGCGCTGCTCCTGCTCCTCCCTTTTCTTTCTGTCCTTCTCCTGGTCGGCACGGAGGGAGGCCAGATAGGCCTCATCCTGCTGCTGCCGTAGCACTTGTGTCTGGTTCCTCTCCTCCCTGAAAACATTAGTCGTTAACTGCACGTGTAGCAGACCAGATTTTCAACTTTAAACATGCTCCGTAGAGAATGTTTTTTTTTCCTGTGTAAAAACATGAAATAAGTTTTCCATTTGTTTTTTGTGCTGATGTAACACGTCACAATGTCAGTCTGGTTATATAGGTAATGTGCTGGAAAAAAGATGCCAGCATGACAAATATTTTATGCAGTATTTGAAAAACAGGACTCCTGTGCTAAAAACATCTGGTGTTTGGGGAGAATGTGACATTAAACAAACTATTCCTGGACTTTAAACTTCACAATGACAATGAAGTCAACTGATCCAGACAGTCGCAGTTTTGAACTTCAATTAAACATTTAACTCTGTTTGTCCTGTCTTAGATTAAATGTACAAAAGGAACAGTAAGTGATAATCAACTGCTGACCGTTCCATGCGCTCTGACATCAGATATGTTTGGTTGGCATCCATGATGAAGGTGAGCTGATTGATGAAGTCCTCCGGCTGAATCAGGCCCTCGAGCCTCCCCACCACCGTCATCTTGCGATCTTTCAGCATAATCATGGCCAGGAATGGATAGGTGTTCTCCCTCAATGCTTGGGACACTGAAACACATCCAGATATATTACACTTACATATACAGTAACTGTTATCACACAGTTTATTACTTTAGGTGATCACTTCACTGACACAAATAAAACCACTGATTATTTACAATAATACATCTGTTTAGATTTTTTCCAGAAAGTCAAATCATCACATGTAATCAGTTCCAGTTGAATGTGTCAATATTTTGAGTTTGAAAGTGAGATTGTCTCACACCTCTTTCATATAGTAGAAACATGTGTCTGGTTGGTACCAAGGACATGTTTTATGATCACATGACACAATTTCAAAGCAACAGCTGATTTAGAAAATTGACAAATTCAATAGCAATACATCTGCGTACCTCTGTAGCCTTCAGGCTTGCTGGTTGAGCATGCCCAAAAGAGCATTTGTGTGTTGAGGAAGGTAATGACCTCTTCTGTACATAGGGTGGAGCTATGGAGAAACAGATGAGCAGCACGATTTTCATTAAGGGGAATGTGTATGTGCACATCGTTAGAAAACACTGGTAATATGTAAACATATACACACTAAAGAGTTGATGCGCAGAATGCAATTTGATTTGAAAAAGCTACCAACTGTACTGAGCAGACAAATAATAATAATATGAAACACTTAAGGTATTGGAGGCTAGAGAAGGTATTTTACCAGCAGAACTCATCAGTGTCTTGATGATCATCTCCATGGAGGTACACTAATAGGTAGCGGAGCTCCCGTTTGGCATCATTCAGTGCCTGCGCACAGTGAAAAAAAAATCACAACACGTTGCGTTGGAACCTTGTGGTTTGACTGAACCTGATTCAGCATGTCTGTGACCGTACCTGGCTGTACGTCCCCTGGTAAAATACAGGGTGTGCCCGACCATACCGCTCCTCGAAACTATGAATGAAGGACACGACGTCTCCAACAGGGTCTGTCACACGACCACGCGGATCTGGCCTGATGAACCTCAGGGCAAACCTTCAAGAAAAAGACACAAATCAATTCCCACCCTCCATCAAGCAGCTACATGTATAACTCAATGTGACTGAATTACCTGAATATGTCCAGAAGTGTGTAATATGTAAATCTGAATGGCAGCATTATCAAGTAGTAACTCCATCCTATTAATCCCTGAAAAGAAGAGTCAATGCAGTTTAATAAAACAGAAATATGAAACATCAGGGATTTCAGTAATAGTAACAAATAACAAAAATAAGTCAGGGTGAAGTTTTACTGTGCTAGTAACTATAAATGCATAAGGTAGACAGAAACAGATAGCTTGTATTTTATTTTGGGAGGTGAATAAAACCTTAAGAACCGATGTGACAGTGTGCAGACGTACCCTGGGTTGTGGCCTTGACACAATGTAACTATATACTCTATGGTCTGCTGTGTTGACCTGTAATGGTCTGGATGGTGGAGGGTTAAACACACTGGGAACTCCTTCCTGCTCATTGAGTCTGTCTTGTACTGCGGCCTGAAACACATCAAGAGAAGGCAAAGACAAAAAGACAAATTAATGAGAGCAAGAAAACAAAGTCCCTATAATCTATTAAGAAAAATGATATACAAAGATGCACGAAAACACATTTGAGACTTAAAAAAAAACACTTTACCTCTATGTTCCAATTATGCTGCTCTAATGTTCGACGACACTGGTCCATTGACTCCAACCCAGTTAGATCCTGAGAAACATGACACAAGTCAGATTTAAGGCTGCTGTGAATGGCAAAGACTTCGTTTATACGCTAATACTTAGCAACTATAATGTATTATTAACATGCCTACTTGTTTAGAACGGAGTCGTGTGTGGTGGATTCAGTTACACGGATAGCTAATGTCAACTCTACAGTCATAATGAAGATGTCATGACAAAGATGTTTAGCCCCAGCAGGCTCAGGTTAGCTAGCTCTGAGAAAGTCGACCAGCTTTCCCTTCGGGGACTCGGAGAGCATACAGCGGAGAAACAGCTACACAGCAAAACGAGAAGAAAGTTGCATCGTTCACATCGATGTCCACAGTCTGGGTTGAACAGGTCCAACTACTGCGGTGTGTGTGGGGGGAGACTTCAGTGACAGCTCCATCATGAGTGGCTGTGCGAGAGTGAACTCAGCAACTGTTTCAGGAAGCGTCAGTCGAGTGCTAACGTTAGCCAAGTTGACGCCAAGTCATTAAATACAAACAGCACGAACCACGACTGAGGCTGAGGAACAAAGTCGGAGAGAGTGTATATCTGTGAGTACGAGAAATGACGTTGCGCTGTGTGGATCCGTCCATGGCCTTTAAACTGCGCTAACTTGTTAGCTAGCTCTGCTAATGCTAGCTGGCTCCGCGAACGTTAGCTGTGGCTCCAGGAGACGGCTAACGTTCGGGGGTAACGCTACCGAAGTTGACTGAGCAAAAAGCGCTTTAACACGCATATGTCCTCCTGTTCACGTTGTTGCCGAGTCAACGGGGACGTGTTAGCACGAGACGGCTCAGAGGAACGCGTGTTAGTGTTGTGTTGAGGCTGTCTACCTGGAACTGGAGGAGTTTCTCAGTCTGAGCCTGGGATAATTCTGGCTCCTCTGGCGCCGCCATCTTACCTCACCAATCACCCAGCAAG
This sequence comes from Pseudorhombus dupliciocellatus, assembly GCA_016785235.1. Lineage (NCBI taxonomy): Eukaryota > Metazoa > Chordata > Actinopteri > Pleuronectiformes > Paralichthyidae > Pseudorhombus > Pseudorhombus dupliciocellatus. The sequence continues at coordinate 3,731,656 of JAFBJW010000130.1, read as the reverse complement.
TCGTAACAACGTCAGCTGCCTTTTCCCGGTGCGGGCACTGCCGTTGCGGCCTCTGCAGACTGGCGCCTCCTGGTGGTGTGGATGTCACATTGCCGGTCAATGTTCGTGTGAGTGGGTTAGGACTTGTTACCAGGAACTTTAATTTTTAGTAAATAGAAGTTAATGGCATGTGTTGAATCTAAGTGATGTCTTTGCTTGTGTGTCTCTTCTAAATTGTTTTCTTTACCCTAGAGTGGGCCCTTTATATTTAATTATTTTATATCTACATCAGGAGCTGGTCCAGTCTCTGGATGCTGTCGTGTATTTTTTATTTTTATTTTTTACAGTAGCCCAGACTGAAATTGTTAAAGGGGAGATTACTGTAGTTAGTTACACTTGTAAATTCCATCTTATATCCTAATCATTGTTAGTGAAGACACAATGAGTCAATTGTACGATTGTACTTTATCTTTTTGTTTTTAGTTGAAATACATAAAATGAGAACAACCTACTCAATGCTACTATTTACCAGTCAGGAATAGTACTGAAACAATAATCAGTCTTATCAACCATGTTTTTCATTAGTCATTTCACTACTCGTTAATGGTGAGGCTTGCGGGTTTCCTTCATCTTCATGCATCAGTGATAACATGGTGGTGGTGGTTTACAGTTTGCAGTTTTCAGTCAGCAGATTGAACGATAATAAAAATTATTATTGGCTGCATCCCTACACAGTATTGTGAACAACTTTCCTCAGCGTTGTTATCTCCAATTTCGCAAATCCAAACAGAAACACGGTACTTTTACTTTTCATTATCCACATGATCTTTTAAACAGTGGTCTCTGAAAGACTTCTCCTCCTCCTCTTCCTCACACAAACCTCACAAATTCTGTAGTAAATGAGTGAAACATTTATTAGGTGATCTGTGGTTTGAGTTTGCAAACATTCTTAAAGGTGAAATGAAAATGCCAAGTAATTATGTGACTTAAGGCTTAAGTTTTCAGTTTGCTTAAGTACATTTCATGAAGAAATATTATTGTTAATTAACATTTAGCAAATTATAAAGGGGTGAAAACCATAATTTAAAAATACAGAATCTGTCTCAACTTCAAACATTGAACATCACTTTTTCCCTTCAACCATAATGATGTGGTAACCAAACTTAGTCTTGACAGGAGGGTCTGTGTAGACAGGTTTATCCATGGAGCTGGTAGGCAGGGCAAATGCTGCATCCTGGAAAGGTCCAACCATTGATCCTCTAGTCATCCATCCCAGATCACCCTGTCATTTTAACATTAGCTTGTTACTGTATGACTGTGATATCAGTATAAGTGAGAAATAAATGGACTGAACACAAGCAACACATGTTTAACTGCACTGAAGCACCCTAACACCTTTTTCAGTAGGACATCGTGAAGAAAGATCTGACTTAAAATGCTTAGTGTAGGTGTGGTGCAATGGGGGCGCAAAATAATAAATGTTGAAATAAAACTTAACCAGTACTATTCATTCATCGTAGTCACATTTGTCATTTATTAACCTTCAGGTTGCATACTGAGGTTTCAGTCTTCATCATAAATGGCATACGTAAGATTATAGAATGGCATCACTGTCAGTTATTTATGGTATAACTGGAAAAGACCAGTAATGGTTGTAATTGGTTTGAAGCTGAGGAAAACTGTTCAACGGATTATGAGTGTGTGTCCTTACTCCTTGTCTTGCTTTGTCTTCACTGTACTGTGATGCCACCTCGCTGAAACGGACGCCAGCCTTCAGCTTCTCCATCGCTTCCATACATTTTCCATGTTTTTCACAAAGGATGTGTCTAACCTGGGAACACACACACACAGTAAGAGAACAGTGAGACTTTAAGAAAGAAACTACAGGTAGGAATCAAACTATAGCTTTGAAAAACCAATGCAGACGTTCAACTTAGCAATGAAATGCTCAAGAACATTGCATCAGTGAAAGGCATGAAACATTCTTCAATATTTGAGGTGACACAGATATTTCACATCACTCATGGTGAACCCAGATGTCTGTATTTCAAATTTCAGAAGATATTCCTGGTGAATATCTGAGAAAATCAGAGGCAAAGTTCTTTTTAATTATGGCTCTCATAGGATATATTCTTAATCCTTGGGACATTGATATTTCACCTCACTCTTTCAGGAGATTTTTCTGTATAATATTTGTATTTATTGTGGCTCTCATCGCCTCATATTAAATAACCGGGGTTTCACAGATGACGCAGCGCACGTGGTCAGTATCTCTCGGTTAGCGTGTCATGCGTCTTGGTCTCACCACTCGTCGGTATATTATTTTGGGTGACATGTCAAGTAAAAGGGCACTGTGGCTCAACTCGACCACACATTTAGATTGCCACCAGACGAGGAGGAGGAGGAGGAGGAGGAGGAGGAGGGGGAAATCCATTCCGTCACAGAACCCTGAGTACAAGGGAGTGTTACCTTCACGGCGGTGCCACCTTTGGCTGTTTTGTCTTTCTTCTCCGCGTCTGCGCTTCCTGAAGCTGCACAACACACAGTCCAGCCACAACAACAACAACAACAACAACAACAGTTAAAACAAGCAGGACTGGGGAACACGCTACACGTCGTTAGACATAAAACACACGAACAGCGAGCACATCAACTCACCTTTAGCAGCTTTGCCACCTTTGCCCTTTGGAGGCATTGTACACTAAAACAGAATGAAACGCTCAGAAATATGAAACAGAGAAAACCACCATTCACTCAGGCTGCCTTGTAACATGCGCAGATACCTGCGCAGAGAGCGCAACCCGCTCTCCTTCTTCTGTCAATTACTGGTAGATGACAGCAGGATAATGTCCACATCGCCACCTAGCGGCTCTCGTGCCCTATGCTCGTACCGTTGCTATGGATAGAATTCCACGAGTACCACAGTTCTCTCAATTCCTGAAATGAATGTACCAACCGTGTATGACGATGACGTCTAGCTCTAAATGAGACATTATTTTGTCCTGTGTTAGCCAAAGCAACAGCCAAGCCTCAATCATGTTCAAGGAAATAAATAATAAGTCAAGAATTAAATCAAAAATAATGTACAAACGGTTGTGTAAATGAATACACAAGATGCAAATGCTTATTAAACGTACGGACATTTAATAACTCCTACCCCAAGACCACTATGAAAGATATAAGACGTAAGTAAATATAGTTTTATTATCAAATATAGTCTTAGAATAAAGAACAAGTTATGAGCTGCTGATAAATCTCTTGTGAGAAAACACAAAAGTAGAGCAAGTTCTGCTCTCTGTCTGTTCTCCTATCCAATTTCAGTGTCATGCTGAGCTGGTTACCAAGGCAACAGTAATCAACACAAACAGTTTTCCGGTGATAGCTGCTTGGCTGTCATTTGGAGCCCTGTATAACCTCTACCATGGTTCTACTTGTTCAAAATGGATCATTATAAACATGGAGCAGTATGAGCAGGTCCTGTGTTTGGGCCGAGGAGGAGCAGCAGACGTGTTCCTGATGAGGCATGTGGAGCGGAAGAGCCTGCATGCAGTGAAGAGGGTGAAAGTGGAGGAGACAAGGGCGGCCAAAACCCAGAGGGCTATTCTCCAAGAGGCCGAGATCATCAGGAAGCTGGAGCACCCTCACATAGTGACGTGCAGCGACGCCTTTGTGAGCTCTGACGGCTTCATTTACATTGTGATGACTTACTGTGATGGTGGAACGTTAGATGACAAAGTGAAAGAAAGGAAACCAGGGGAGTTTTTCACAGAGGACACTGTGATGAGGTGGTTTGTTCAGGTGACTATGGCTGTACAGTTTATACACTCGGCTAAAATACTACACAGGGACATCAAAACCTCGAATGTACTGCTTACAAAGCAAGGTGTGGTTAAGTTAGGGGACTTTGGGATATCCAGGGTACTGAACAGCACGGCTGATCTGGCCTCCACGTGTGTCGGGACGCCCAGTTACCTCAGTCCTGAGCTCTGTCAGGATGTCCCGTACAGCTCCAAGTCCGATATCTGGGCTCTCGGCTGTCTGCTATATGAGCTCTGTGCCCTTAGGTCCCCGTTTGCAGCCTCAAACCTCATGAGTCTCTTATACAAGATCACCAGAGGGGAGTATGAGCCCGTGCCCGACGTGTTCTCGGACGACATCTCCTCTCTGATAAAAAGAATGCTCAGCCTCGACCCAGAAACCAGGCCAAGTGCTGCCTGTGTGCTGAGCAGCGCCTATGTGCAGGATCACCTGGAAAACATCAAAGACGCAGAGCTGGACTCTGCTCCTGTGACTCAGGCTGAAGGGAAGAGCTGTGGCATTAATTCAGAGGGAAAGTGCTCCTCAGTGGGGTCCCAGGTCCTCAGCCAGTCACTCTTGTGGGAAGAGAAAGAAGACAACATCAGTGGTGATGACGTGGAGGATTGTGATGATTCTTGTGTCGATGGACAGAACCACTGTGACTGCCTCTATCCGGAGGACTTTGATGAAGATGACAGTTTGTCCTCTGTAGAGGACTGCAGTGGAGTCTCAGGGTCTCTGATGAGGAGTGATTCTGCTGAGCCCTCTGGTAAAGTAATGCTCGACACACACACTGACACATGTTCAAAAAGTGATCAAACTGTGACTGTGGATTGCAGTTCAAGTACCAGTACCGCTTTACGTTTACTGATGCCTTCCATTGTGTGCATGTTTCCTCCTGGTACTCCGGTTTCCTCCCAAAATCTACTGTTTCACAGTCCTGAGAGGGTATAGATTTTTTTTTATCCTTATCACAAAATAATCACTTGCACACACAACAATAAAAACTATCCTGTGTGCACAAGATAAAATATCAACAACTTTAACCTGTAGTATCCCTGTGTAGGTAACAATCAATAATATGATCTTATAAATAGTAGATTCATTATCAGCTACAAAAGCGTGTATATATTTCATTCTAGTCAGACAGTGGCAAATCAGCAGGTTCCTTCTCTCTCAGCCTTTCAGGAGGTTCCTGCAATTTCAGAACAAGCTGACTATCCAGATGACTTTGAGGAAGATGAGGAGAGGGAAGATCTTGGGGATGAAGCAGACCCAGCCCACACTGGCGCTCATCAGCAGCCACGTGATGACGGAGTGGACGAGTTTCAGCTCTGTGATGCTGGAGGACTGACCATCACGTTGAAAGCACTCAAGGAAAATGGCTGAAACACCACTGCAGCCTTCAAGATCTCCCGTCACATTGAGATCTGAAATATTCAAGAAATGGGAAAGACATTAGGCTTTCTATATTTTTTACTAAGTGCCTGAAGTTTTACTGCTAATTGATACCCAGAACAGAAGCTCAGCTCAGTGCGTGCTGTCCTTGCAGCTGCTCAGCGACATCAATATTCCTGAAAGCTGTTTAACTCTTGCATTATGAGCAGAGATGTAACGTCAGTACAATTATTTTTTACAACCACAAGGATATAAAATACTGATTACCAGGGCATCAAAATATGTAATTTGGGTCCAAAAAGTATTATAGTAATATAAATACATGAATGCAACTATTGTATTTGTTCAATTTTTCATACTATATGTTCTATATTCTCTCAGTAGTCAGTCAATACACAGTTTTATATCTGTTGCTGCCCATTTGACTAAAAATGTCTATTTTACATTTAATCTAAAAAATGAGAGAGAAGCATAAATATTAATGTGGTTATGACTTTGGATGAAGTATGTGGAGCATAAAATATAATATGTAGAGATTTTATCAGAAAAGAATACGATAAAGAAAACTCAAATGGAAATGGAACTCTAGAATACAGGTATGTCTACAATGAACACAAATTGTAATAATTTTGTTTTTGTTCTGGTCTCAAAAGCTGAATGGTGTCCATATCACTTAATTTAAGTGTAAGTTGTAACCAGCTGTTTGTTGATGTATTTTATTGATATGAAAAACAATGCTTTAATAGAAACTGTGTAAAAAAAAACACACATTGAATAATTATTTAAGTTTGTATTTGAATGAACACAAAATACTTGAACTGCTGCTACATGAATTCATCTTTTTTTTTTCCTCCATGAGTCATCCCATGATGAGCAACACCTTTTAACAGATACAAATGCATCATGGGATGCGGACGCAATAGAATGTCTATCACTCAACCCATGTTTAGAATCTTCCACTCATCATGCTTCCACGCCGGACAACTGATTCACTATTGTTGGTCAAAGGTCTAAGTAGCCCCACAAAGTATGCCCGTGATTTTCATGAACACGATACTGATTGATTTTTGATGCGTGAAGGTAACATCACGCATCATAAACAACATCTTAAATTAGGAGAGAACAGAGCTCAGCCACCGAATTGTTTTCATCATTCGTGATTTGTCCTTAAAAGTCCACGTGGAATGAGAGGATCAGGACTATAGTGTGTGTACGACTGAAAGCTCTTTTATGGCAAAAGTGCACTGCATGCTCTCTGAAACTCCAGACAGGTGAGACATGATTCTCAAACAAGATTTGAGAGTGGAAAGCTCAGTGGAAACGTAAAATGCAGCCTTTATCAAAAGCAAGATCTCTCCCAAGTTGCCCAAAGATTTCCTCCAGTCAGCAGTCTCGCTTCCACCCACGTTACACTTACAGACGCAGTACAAAGGCTCTGAGAGATCAAACACATCAGGTTTCCCATGAGCTATTACTGTCTGCAAACACCACTGCAGAGGCCTGTGGCCCACTACCACACACAGCTTTGAAGCAGTCTCCGTATGAGCAGAAAGTCTAACCACGTTAATGATCACACCTCCACTTGGGGAGATGATGTCATTGGTTCAAGTGCACAAGCACTGTCCACAGCCTGAGCCAAAAATGGAGTTTGGGAGTCACGGGGAGTCTTTGCATTTTAAAGAAGGGAAACTGCGATGATGATGGTGCATGATGGTGCCAGTGCTCAGGGGCATTTCATCTCACACACTGACAGATCAGAAAAGCTCAGAGCTGTTTAGGGTCTCCTTTCAGCAACTGCAAAAAGAACTAAGTCATGGAGATGTGGGGAATTACCGTTACCCTGTTGTTCCCATTAGAAACAGTGATGTTCCCCTCAGTCGCTAAAACGCTAACACCTGCAGACTCATCCAGCTCAGCTACTGATGGTGTTATAGACAAGAGCACCACAACAACTTCCGTGATGTGAGCTGAATACTGTTTTAACCACATCCCCACAACGTGATGCACTGAGTCATTAAGTCAGTGACAGAAAGATTGTTTGAAGATAACGGCAAGCCTTGAGGAGAAATGCACATTTTTATAAAACAGATTCAGATTAATCTGTGGTTTCTGATCATATCTTGTGGTAAATTTCAGTTCAGTTTGAATTTACTTGCATCGAGCCAATCACAACAGTCATTATCTTTGCAGTGCAAGGCTGAGGCCGTATAATATTATGAGAGAAACCCAGCACAGCGTCTCTACTGATGATCTCTGAGGGAGAAAGTTCTGATCCAGCTCCATGCAACTATGCTCTACAGTGCCAGTGTACATGAAGCTGTTGGCGCCCATGCAGGCGTCATAGTTTCAGAAGCGCGTTCTCCCTGAAGTGCTTATCAATGCAGTTCTCGCTTTCATGTAAGAACTTGTCCATCACTTTTCAGTCTGTGCACCTTTCACTATGTGCATGAACCCCAGATACTGCTGTAGATTGAAGGCTTAAAAAGGACGGCATTCATTCCCATTCAGCACCCAGGGGCTGGCTGCAGAACAGTGTTGATAAGCTTATATACATGGAAGATCAACGCAGTATATATCTATTTTTTAACATAAATGTTTGGATAATGGTCTTTGTCCAACTTATTTAGGAATATTTTACCATTGAAGGCATTCAAACCTCTCTAGCTCGTCCCTGATGCAGTCCCTCACTGCAGATTTATGGATTTGAAACTTACATGAGTCTGCAGGGGACTCGATTTATGTGAAGTGCTATCAACAGTGCAGTGGGGGATTGTCACCTTGAATATGGCTGTTGAGAGTGTAACACACTTTCTATTTCAGCCTGCAGCACATGGCACAGACTCTAAGCCCCAGTGTTAGCTGCTTGTCTTCAGTTAGCTGACATCACATTATCCATCTTCAATGGACTAAACAGTATTTAGAGTCTGTCAGTGAAGTTTAGACGTTTCATTTCCTCTGGAATTAATCGCACTCGTTTATTTTCCTCTCAGAGTTACACTGTGGATCACTGGTGACAGCCATGTGCGGCCTGGTGCTCAGCGAGCCGCAGAGACCTTGGGAAGCAACCTCAGCCTGCCTCATCTGTTAGTTCAGTTGAGCGAGCTACAGCCTAAACGCCACCCGCCACCCCCTCTGTAAAGCAGCAGCAAATTTCCTCAATGTCCACCATGGAAGCTGCCATGGTATCTTGTGCACTAGTGTTGAACCTTTTGCTGGTTTTGCAGTTGTCGTGTATAAGGCATTTGTTTGAGGGCCAGGACTTTAGATTTAAAATTACATGACTTTGTACTTTGTTGACATGTGTTAGTCACACTAGGTTTACAGGTGCTGTCCTTTTTTATTTTTGTTTTCTTGAGTTTGTGAGGATTTTTGTCACTGCTTATCAATGTTGTTAATTAGCTAAATCTAGTTTAAGAGTATTTTTTTAGTTATTCGATTTGCCTCACTTCTGTTATATCTGTAATCTTGTGCCTTTTTTTTTTTTTTTTAAAGTAATTTAACCAATAGCATCTGGTTTAAGAGTTGTAACAGCTAATGAATGAGTTCAGCAAACAAGCTTAATGTACAATAAAAATTATGTTAGGCCTTGCCCTTGGCATTTAAAATGCCTTGATAAATAATAATATCTTATTATTAATTTGATGTTATTAGAATAAAAGTGAACTGAATATAAATAACCCGATGCTTCAAAGTTTCTGCCATTGCCGTGATAATGGTGGGATTCTGCTTCAAGTTGCTTCAAGACCTTATTCCTCTTATTTCAAGTTTGTCTGCTGTAAGTTTGATAACCGTAAGTCAACTCTCCTCCCTCAGGAACTCTGTCCGTGCTCAACAGAAATGTGGACCACGTTGTGTGTAAGCAATTGTAACACGAAGCGTCAGTACTATTTGTTTGGTTTGTTTTGTTTTTTTTTTGTTGCCTACAAGATGACACAAGCTGCGTCACCACTTCTTCTTTTTTCACTTAGGTGTAATTATGATGCGGTGTTGCTGAGTTTAATCAAATATACTCAACTACTCTCATCACCACAGCTTAGGCAGGGGGTTCCCTCAACTTGCCAACATTCCTTCCACAAGAATTAACACCACAGAATATTTCACTGGTATTGCTCTAAATTAAAAACAAAACCATGAGTTCACCCACAGCTAATGATTACGTTATGTTTTTACCCAATCATGAACAAATCTTTCCTAACCACAGAAAGTGCCTCATGACATCATGTTTTATGGACACAGGGGTTTCTGTACTTCCTATATTTTCATGACCAATGACCATGCAATAAGTTGTTTTTAATTGTTGTTCCTCTGGTCAAAGACACACTGCGCAACTTATCTCTTGCATTCGTAGATTATTGACCACACAGTGTTGACCTGAATTAGTCCCCTCAGAACTAACTAGAGGAGAGGGCTGATCATTTTCTTGACTGGATATAAGGTAAACTTTCTCACCACAGTGTTTGTAAAGCACAGAAAACTGCTGTCTACACTACCACTGAATTGTTGTCATTAAAACACATCACTTTTTGAAGTTGCAGTTGCTGTGAGGATAATTCTGTTCCTATTTCTCTCTACTCTAATAAACGTTTAGGTTTGAAAATATATTTCAGTGTTGCGTGTATGTAGCTCTTATTATTAAACATTATAATTATTATTCATATGAATTTAAACAGGTCACTCTTATTCGAAATCATTAACGATAAAATCGAATATTTCAAAAACTTTTCAAAATTTGAGCATTACGTGACATGCATATTTTTGAGTATTCATTAGTTTTTCCAGGTAGGTGTAGGATGCTGACATCAGTGACTTCCTTTTTCTGTATATATAAAGAATGGGCTGAGACCAATCACACCAGTAGTCACACTTAAGACAACCCAAAGAAGCCGTGAAGGAAGAGAAAGAGAGAGAGAGAGAGAGAGATTGAGATCGCTGCAATATGATTAAGTCTGTGTTGGCCCTTGTTTTCCTGCTGCACTGCTTCTGCAGTGCTGAGCCAGACTATAACCTGAACTCTGACATTAAAAAAAGACTAGAGGAGCTCGATGTACTCTACAAACAGGGGAAAGCCAGCATCACATCTGTAAGTATCCACGCTCCATTTGATTTAATGCTCTCATGTATCTCCTGTTGTATTATTCACTGTAAAAGCAATCATCTGTTCCTAAGTACAACAATAACACCAATGCTCTGTTTCTACAGGCCGGCCCACTGCGTGTGCCAGGGCCAGAAATGCGTAAGCACGCGGTGAGTGTTGTACCTTGACTCGAGTTGAGCGCAATTCAGGCCTCATGCACCCTGTCCACAATGTGTGACTGTGATTTTTTTATTTTCCAGCCTTCCTGTGTGGGAAACTTTACCAGGGAGCTGAAGCACCTGCTCAATGATGTCAGTGTGTCTGAAGACGACAAGAATCTTCTCCAGGAACTTAAAGTGAGCGTGCAGGCTCTGGATCCACATGAACAGGTGAGCCAACACACCCAACGTTACAGAGCCCTGACTGCTGCATCGACGCTGGGTGTCAGCATGAGAAGTGACTCCAAACCTCTGTCCGTTCACTTTTTCCAGATTGGCCACAAGTGCGGAATGACAGCAGCCAGAAACGTCACGACGATCTTCAAGAATTACATTAATTTCCTCAAGAAACTAAACAACTCCAAGAGAAGATGAAGGCTCTCATCTGCTCACTGCTCTTCAACCTCAATTATTAATGAGAGCATTCTTAGAAATTAAAATGACCAGTGAATGTATTCAGTACACATGTCTATGCAATTTTGAAATAGAAAAGAATAGTATTTATCAGTATTATTTATGTTTATTTTATATTCATTTATTTATTTATATGTATTTCCTCAAAAGTCTGATATGTCGTACTCTGGGTCGGAAAAAGTAATTTTCACAATGTGAAAAATTTTATTTCAATTTTAGAAATGTGCTGACTTTGTGGAATAAATCAAACAGTTTTCATGGAACGCATGTAAATCCTCTTCATTTTTAAATTCCTATGACTTACTACAAAGTATGTTTTTGGATTTCCGGGAGCAAAAAAAGGGTCTAGTAAGTAAGAATAATTTATTATTTACTCAAATTCTATAAATGATTCATAAGACACGATCAAGTACGAATAGAGTTTATCTAAATTAAGAGCAGAAGTCGTGATAGTGTTTCGATACTTACAGAGTGGTGTAAGAGTGGAGGAAGAGGAGAAGATGACACATTGAGAAGTGGCTCAAAGTTTCCCACCTCCTGTTTGAACCAAACGTGTAAGGTTCACTGAGAGGATGCAACATTGCAACAGAAAAAAAAAACAATAAAAAAAAAAACAAGTCATCCGTTTGACATATACTACACATCTGGTGAACTGTAAGATCTAAAACATTTGCCTGACAGCACGTAGAAGCTTGCAGACTGACACAAAGCTGCACATATGCACTAATACAAACATGCAACAGCAGAGAGAGAGAGAGAAAGAGAGAGAGAGAGAGAGAGGGGCGGGGGGGGGGGGGGGGGGGGGGGGGGGGGCTGAGTTGGCTCGTGTTTTGTGGTTGGGTATTTGTTATCCTGCATCTGAGCAAAACACTCATGAGTTCTGTCCTGACATGAATGCCGTTGCAGAGGTCCGATGAGGATCCAAAGCCTTATCAGGCCGAGTCTCCGCAAGACAGATGATGCAAAAAGATTACTAATTCTACGCACTCATTCTTGCAAACAATGTTTTCACATCTCGCTGAAGAAGCTAGAAGGAGTTGAGGAGTCTGGGAAATCTTGAACTTGAAGAAGGTGCACAAAGAAAAATCACTCATGCAAACCTGTCGATGCAGAACAAGCCGAAACATGTCAAAACACTGTGAAGACATCGCCGATGGCCACAAGCCGAGACATGTCTTCCTAATAGCTTGTGTGTTGCAGTCGTAGTAATCTGTTTCGTCACATCTTACGCATTTGTATTAATAGGAGGAAGTGACTAACTGCATATCAACGAGTATGAAAACTGGAAGTGAAAGCACATGCAGTAGCAGCAGGCCATGTGTGGAATGACAAGTTAGAAGAGCAGGAGCTGGAGCTTTGGACAGAGACAACCAGCAGAACAGTGGTCAAGTGGAGAGAGACGCTCTGTAGAAGGTCCATAATGCACTGCAGCAGGTCTCACCTCTAACCTCTGGCTGGCTGCTGCCCTCAAAGCCAGGCAGCACTCACCCACAGAAAGGGCAAAAACATGCTCTCACTTAATTAAAGCATGAAAAACAATTATCATTATACATGAATTTTGTATGGGGTTCATTTGCTGCTTCTCAGGTCAGTTAAATGATTATGGGAGCATTAGTATCCTCTACTTTATGAATTTGAATATTATTATTTTCCAAATGTAGTACAGTAACTATACTCGGGATGAAAGACGAGGGCAGAGTGAGAATAAACATGGTGAGAGGGCCGATCTTTTGGTGAACACCCATGTATTTGTCTCTTTGTGCCAGAGCTGGAGTCTTGTGGCTCTAACCCATCTATTGAATGTCATATGGAGTGGATGTTTGTGATGGAAAAGGGTAAAAGCTGCTTCTTTCCCTCCTGTCAGAAGTACTTACATCACTGTAAGGTGACAGTCGGCATGCTTCCCAAGAAGCTCCACATGCAATATACCAGCTTGAGCTGAAACAAACAACCAGGGCAGTGTGCTGACAGATATTGCCAGGATTTTTACAAGCCGTGCACAATTCATCAGTCAGAGAGGACAGAGAGAGATGACTGTTGCTGAAGGTGACACGGGTGTGCAAATGAAAACAAACAGCGCTCGTGGATGAAGAATGAGTGTTTGTTCTCGTCTCCTGTCCGGGGCCTTAACCTGTCTTCCCACTAAATCTCTATTTCACTGATTCAAATATGTTCCTGAACACAAGTGAGACCTGAACATAGATGGATCTCTCTTGCCCTCTCCTGTCGCAGTTGTTCCATTCCTCCATTAGGTGGCCTCATTAACCCACTTCCCTGCGCGTTTGGCCCTGGCCCTGATTCAGTTTTATAACCAGCACCTTAGTGTCATTAAACTACAACAGAGCGCAGATTTTATTGGGTCAAATGTAGGAAAAATCCCTGCTGATTACGGGTGGGTGAACGTGGCCCTGTAGCATTTCCAAAAGTCTGCTCTCTGCGTAATAGGCAGGAGACCATGCTGTGCGTAAAGCACTGTGGGAGAGGAGGTCGTCTGGGGGCTACATTCACATGCTCTCACTCGTTCCTCTTCTTGTCCCCCGTCCCCATGTGAATGGATCATAACGTCAGAGCGCCGGGGCATGTGAGACTGGAGAGCCGACGGAGCGCACGGTCTCCGGCCGCAGACGCGCACCGGGGAGGCAGGAGGACGCAGCAGCAGCGAGAGCGCTGATGGCTGAGTGACATTTGAATCCTGCTGTTTGTATTATTTATTCCCGAACAGCAGCCAGCGATGTGCAGCCCGTCGAGGACAGAGTTGGACAGCTCTTTGGTTTGTTTCTGCCGAACATGGAGCCTGGAGCGCCCTTTGGACGGACTTTGCGCTGTGAAGTTGTTGCTGTACGGAGGCGATGGGACATTTATTTTGAAATAAACCACCAGGCTTCAGCTCGGAGTGAGAGGTGAGTGTGATAATGAAGATTTAAATAGCCACTAAATGCATTTGAGGCGTGAAATGAAAATCAAGAGGCGTGACACTTGAGTCATGCCTAAATAATCCCATGTGATACAGCTGGGACTCTAGTCAATATGGTATTTTAAACCAGATCATGGTCACCCTCAATATAATCGGCTATGCAAGTGGCCCATAGATATGTGGTGAAACAAACAGGAAAGTAGCCCTAACCCATTTTAACACATTTCCTTCTTCAATCCACAGAGATGCTGGTGGCTTTGAAAAGCAGTAACCTCAAATTAGAGCTGTTTGGGAAGAAAGGGAAGCTAACATTCACGCCACTGAGGAATTAAGTTACGGCACCTCCTCAGCACCACAGATCACATGATGTCAGACCTAATTTACCAAGTCAGGGGACAAATGTCGAGCCCAGGCAGGGAACATCTAATCTTACGGCATGCATCGTGCAGAGATGGAGATTTTTGTGCGAGGCTGTGCCACAGACGCCTCCTGGATTGTATCCCAGTGGCTATAATGTAGCACAACTCCTCAGTATGTCTTAAAGGAACTCTTGCCAACCTGCGCATGTTCAGGGATGGATCGCAAGAACTTTACGACGGTCATTGACAGTGGGTTTTTGGATGAGACACCATCAAGCCGCGTCCTCACCGGCTGCTTCCTCTCGCTGCTCATCCTCACCACTTTGCTCGGAAACACTCTAGTTTGTGCGGCTGTCACCAAATTTCGACACCTTCGCACCAAAGTGACCAACTTTTTTGTGATCTCCCTGGCTGTGTCAGACCTCTTGGTTGCCATCTTGGTCATGCCGTGGAAGGCAGTGACAGAAATCGCTGGCTTCTGGCCCTTTGGCTCCTTTTGCGACACCTGGGTGGCATTTGACATTATGTGCTCCACAGCATCCATTTTGAACCTTTGCGTGATAAGCTTGGACCGGTACTGGGCCATCTCTAGCCCCTTCCGCTATGAGAGGAAGATGACACCCAGAGTGGCCTATGTGATGATAAGTGTAGCCTGGACACTGTCTGTCCTCATTTCCTTCATCCCAGTGCAGCTCAACTGGCACAAGGCCCAAACCAAATCTCACAGAGCTCTCACTGGGTCGCCTGGCTCCTCAGGTTTAAATGCTACAGAGAACTGCGACTCGAGCCTTAACAGGACCTACGCCATCTCAACGTCCTTGATAAGCTTTTACATCCCCGTTGCCATAATGCTGGCGACGTACACCCAGATCTACAGAATTGCCCACAGGCAAATCCGGAGGATCTCCGCCCTGGAGCGAGCAGCTGAAAGTGCCAAAATCAGACACGACAGCATGGGCGGGGGATCCAGCATCGCAGAGTCCGAGAGCTCTTTCAAAATGACGTTCAAGAGGGAGACCAAGGTGCTGAAGACTCTGTCGGTCATCATGGGGGTGTTTGTGTGCTGCTGGCTTCCCTTCTTCATCCTCAACTGCATGGTGCCCTTCTGCGAGCAGTCGGGTGGCGGCGAGGCTTTCCCCTGCATCAGCCCCACCACGTTTGACGTGTTCGTCTGGTTCGGCTGGGCTAATTCCTCCCTCAACCCCATCATCTACGCCTTCAATGCAGATTTCCGCAAGGCCTTTTCCATCCTGCTGGGCTGCCACAGACTGTATCCAGGAGGCCACAATATAGAGACGGTCAGTCTAAACAAGAAATGACTCACGACTCTCACAGCACTGACTCATCCTTAATGCTAAGAGTCCGAGCATTCCTGTTGAGGCCGGTCTGATCAACTTCAAACGAGGACACAGCTCTCTGTGTGGCTGAAGGACACGGTGACCCCAAATGTACCCACAATGGCACCGGGGGAGAAGCCCACCTGTGTGCAGACAGTCCAACTGAGCCTCCCATGTTCACCGTGGTGGCTTCAAATTGTAGAATCTCCAGGAAGAGCAGAGGGGATTTGGGGGGGATTGAGATTAAGACTCTCTGCTGTTATGCCAGGGAGCGAAGCGGTGCTGACACGCCCCTGGGACAGATAATCCCATGACTGGGCAGCACACTCCCTAATGCTGTCAGACACTGCTCTCTTGAATACCATCACACACGTACCCAAACACAAACACTGTCAAAACATTACCCTCTGAATACAGCGCTCAGCATGAGCAGCATAGAAATACTTTTAATCATTCTGTTAAGATCCAGGGGCTCTGCAAGGGTTTCTTCAGTAAAGCATCAAACCGAGCCATGTATTCACAGAGAGGAACATGTAGGGTGAATTCCGTCCTCCAGTATCTGTTATTTAAAGCGCTTCAGAATGAAATGATATCAGTATAACTTTAAATCAGCTGTCCTCAAAAGACATCTGATCTATTATTTGTTTCACTGCTTGAAAGTGTTTTATGGATGAATGTCTCATGTTATTTTGTCTCCTGTATTTTTCATTGACAACATCTGATTACCTCTTTTACAGAAAAGACCCTGACTTGTGGTGTCTTTGACTATTCAGCTCTGTTTCATTTGAGGCAAATTTGAAGTTTTGTTTGAGTGTATATTTAATATTTTAAAGTTAATCAGTGAAGAATAATGCTGGATTATTACACCTTGGGTCACATTTGAATGGAATTGGTTATCTTTCTTATTCTAATTGTACTTCCCAAACTAATTACAGTGGAAATATGAGAAATACTGACATCACAATAGACCCACAGTTTAGGCAGATAATTGAATCAATTTCATTGAGATGTAAAACTGACAATGAGCACATTAAATATGTCACAAATAATTATTGACAGCAAACAAAAATAATGAAATAGAACTAATTCAGTTCATGAATTCTACAAAGGTTTTATTCCATGAATATAAGACCCAGGAATAATCCTCTCAAGACAAGTATTGTAGTGGCATCGGGCATCATTATCAACCATTACCTCTGATGTGGTGTGTACTGTATTTTTTTCTTTTTTGGGGGGGTGGGGTGGAGGGGTTACTGTAAGTACTGACTGACTCTATCTGGTAGATATGGTGGGCATCAGTAGCAGATGGTGTGTACATGACTGTAACCGATGTCTTTAGAGTATTCAGTTGTTATAGACGTGTGGCTAGTGCATTCATGTTGTTATTTTATTTACATAACAACGTCAGATGAGAGTATGTGCTTCAGCCACGTTGAAATATCTCAGTGGACAGCTTAATAAAAGTGTACTTGTCCAGTCCCGTAAGGTCCTGTGTGTGTGTGTGTGTGTGTGTGTGTGAGAGAGAGACTGTGTAGCTTTGACCTCCACACATCAAACTTCCTCAAGCACATTTCACACCAGAATCTAAAGGGTAAAACCCGATAGTGCCAGCTGAGTCTCACATTTATAAAGTCACTCTCACAAAACTCTGCTGTTCGTGTGTGTGTGTGTGTGTGTGTGTGCTCAGTCTGGTGATGTATTACCATCATTAGCAAAGTGAAAGGCCCAGTCTGTGGTGAAAAGCCTGGTAAAATAAAGTAGTGCCACTACTACTCTTCATCTCCACTGCTGATTTTCTTTCTTTTATTTGTTGGATTAAAGTTGTTTTTATACTCTTAAATAATTGATGCATTCTGACACAGAGGTGGCTGTACGCTTCAGTGTTCAGTGTTCGTGGGTTCAGAAACTTTTTCAAATGGAAGAATTCAGCTGTCACTTAAACATACACACCTCATGTACTGAGATTGGGAGAAGCAGCTGGAGGTTGCTGAGGTGTGACGCGAGAGCAAACAAGGATAAGTCATGGATTTCACTTGAAGAGCAGCAGTTCAACAGTCCCTCCTGGATCAGACACCAAGCTTTGCTTATTAAAGTTAATGAATATTTCTGTCCTTCAGCAAGCATAAACAAATCTGAATTTGATTCATTGTAGTCAGAGGAACATTTAAGAGCGATTAGAGTCATAAACGACTCATGTTGAACAGCGAGGCTCAAGTTAGAGGATGAATCTTTCAATCAAAGGAACTTAATGCTCATGAGAAATATGATGAACTGTAAATACTGTGATGGGGCCATTTCTCTCCCTTCCTCTCTCTCTCTCTCTCTCTCTCTCTCTCTCTCACACACACACACACACACACACACACACAGGGTTGTCCTTTAAAGCCTGCTTTCTCTGGGCCCCGGACTGTCCTTGCCTCTGTGAAACCTCCTCAAGCGTGCCACAGGAAGGGAACAGCAATTAATTTGACTGACATCATTCAGAGTGATGGCTGAGGTGGCGACAAGACAGAGTGAATGTGTGGGTGAGTGAGTGTGTGTGTGTGTGTGTGTGTGTGTGTGTGTGTGCGACTATCACCTGCTCCAGTGCCCGGCACAAAGTCCCCGCAATGTCAACTGCATCCACTGTAAACAACGAGAATTTGTTGCCTTTCCGTCTTCTCTCTTCCTTTTCTTTTCCTCTCCCAGTGCGGCTGCAGGGATTCTCAAAGCGATATTGTCCCTCTTGATTGGCACATCAAAACAGTGATGTTAGACATGGCAACTTCAGACGATGCTAATGACTGGCCCTGGGGAAACGATTTACTGAGACAGGGAGAGATAAAGGAAAGGGGGCAAGGGGAACGGCGGAGGCTTATGTAAGTATCAAGCAATGGCGACAGAGTCTCAGAGGATGCTCTGCAGATATGACCAAAGTTAGACTCCTGCCATTTCTGCCACTGAGCGTCCCCTGAGGTCACATGTCTGTCTCTGCATGTGGTGCCTTTAGGGTTCACAATGCAACAGTCTGTGTAACTCTTCATTAAAGTGTGTTTTATTCACTGGCTATCAAAATTGCTTTCGTGCCCAATGAATGTTAATACTTTACAAGAATGGCCATAACTGAGAGAGTAGTATCAACGTGTTGACAGACAGAGACGCACTTTGCATGATGAAGGAGGCCGCTGCTGTTTGTCTGCTCTCCTCGGCCGCTCTCAACAGATAGAGGCGAGAGATCGACGTGACAAGCGCACAACTGCGCATCGCACTTCATCCTGTGTAAAATATGTTAATTCCAGAGCTGCAGGACGCCGTCTCTGTAAAACACAGAAGAAAAGGAAGACAAATCAGATTTCACCAGTCGGCTTTTTAATCCAGAGCTTCAAAAATAGATGCGTAAGCCCCTGCCGGAGACGGCCCCGCACATCTTTTGACCTTTAGTGTTCGTCCTTTGTAGCCACCCCCCACCCCCAATCATCCCTGTTTAGTCTTTCTCTTCATTCCCCTTTCTTATCACATCCCTCCTCTCTCTCTCTCTCCACCCGCGCTCTGTTTACTGTCTGCGCTGCGGGCCACTGGCAGCGCCCCGTTGCCATTCATCACTCCAACTGGCTTCAGTGGAGCTTCACTCATTTAATCAGGTTTTTCCTTTAATTAGTCAGCTGTCTGTAAAGGACAGGAAGTGAGGCTGAGTGAAAGCCAGCAATTATACCGCTGCATATGAAGGTAAAACAGAAGCATCAGGAATACAGCTGCTGTTAAGTAAACATCTCCATTAATCCACTTATCTAACGAGCACTTTCACATTTCACTGCTCTCTCGCGTCTATCCTGTGTCATGTGCGGCTTCCAAATATATCTGCAAATCTGCCTGTACGATGCCCAAACCGTCGGAACCATTTATTAGATAATACACTCCGTGCACACAGTCATACTGTGTCATGGGGTGACCTCTGCTGGAGATGAGTTGACCTGGGTCACATCAAATCCTGCATGGAAATAGAGACAGATTTTATAAGTCATATATTTATTTATAATTTCTAAAATTGTCCTCATCCCATTACAGGCGGTCACAGAGGCAGAGTTTAAAAGAAAAAAAAGTCAATCCTGTTAGATGAGCAGTAAACCAGGTCAGTGCAGGCAGATCAAATTATACAATGAATATTAAGCTTGGTGCAAATGAGGCCTGCTGACGAACAGGGCTGATGTCCACCCCAGTGAGACAGAGAGAGAGACGGCTCTGAGCGGGGAGACATTTCTGTTAACGATGCGCATGCTGGTGGGACGCCCATGGGAGGATTGTGACGGTGCTAATGCTAATCAGCTAGCCTCTGGGAGGGGCACAGATGTGTCTCATTTTTTTTAAATAGCAAGACAGGGGCAGCAGGAGCCGACAGAGGTGGAGCAGCAGAGGGTTTCCTCGCTCCTGAAACAGGAAGTAGATGAAATAAATCACCCCTTCCCCTTGAGCTGGAGACAGGTGGACAGATATTTATGATTGTGGAGATTTCATAGTAGCTTGTTTGAATTTATTGTGAAGGATAACGTATTGAGTTTGCTGACCTTCTGGAAGTGAAATGATTCACAATGGTCACATTTTTGTTGAGGAAATCTCTTTCAGAATGAATCTGGCTGCTGGAAACCATTGCACTTTTTTATTTATTTATTTTTTTCGGTTCTGCTCTGTGCATCCAGAAAGAGATTAACAGAGCGCGAGGAGAGTACAGAAGACCACTCAGCAACAGACATCCCACCCAAGTGCAGACACAGCGACAAGCTGAACAAACATCCCCAACAGAGAGACGGACAGAAAAGGAAAGAGGAGAGGGGAGGAGAGAGGAGGGAGATAAGGACAGCGGGTGCACAGGAGTTGAGCAAGAAATTGGGAGCTGACCGTGGCAAGGTGCACGATAAGAAAACCGCTTCGCAGCACTTGTGGTCCTCTGTATAATGAATGCAGAATTTTAAAAAAGACTCAAAAACCTTCTGTTGATCTGTGTGTGTTTCAATCATCTGAAATGAGTGTGTAGAGACCAAGACAGCAGCCATGAAACCTCTTACACTGTGGTGTCACGTCCGGAGGAAAGAAGAACAAGAGATGTCTCGAGGGGAGAGATCATGTTCAAATTCTGCTCTTGAAGCCGGAGATAAGTCAGGCTGGAATTTCAAAGGCAACCGTGTGGGCCGGAGAGTGAGGCTTCATAGAGGATTCCATTTATGATTCAGTACTTTTAATTTGATTAGAAAGTACATTTTCAACTATTTGGGATAGCATTGGAATTCCTGAAAATATTTAGTCCTAATCTAAAGTAGTTACAATTTTTTAAGAATGAATCGACCGCTATCTCTTTCTTTGATGCTGAAGCCAAAGTGGCTCTTTTTATTTCTTTTCCCGAACTGAAACACAATGCAATGAATGAGTCATTGCAGTTGTAAAATTAATAAACAAAGGAATAGCCGCGCACGGAGAGGACAGGACATCATAGCTCTGAATGTCCAGGAATAGAAACACCTCAAACATTTATCGTTGCGTCAAAGGGGAGCTACGGTCACACGTTTGAGTTGGTTGACAATCATATCGGAGGCCGGAGCAGACAGCAGACTCTTTGGTCTATTTAAGGAAGGCTGTTGTGAAACAGGAACCCAGCTCACAGACGCACACGAGGGAGACACAGCTGTAACATAGGGACCCTGGCTCCTTCGACAATGAACAAGAAAACACTCTACGTCTTCTGCTAGTAAATTGGGAAATTGAGCATCACGTGCTGACCATGTGAAAAAGTGAAATCACCAGCTGACCAAATACTGGTGTAACGCACGCAACCTCCCGTAAGACACGCTCGGGCTTACTGTGCATGTAGCAATAATATGACTCACGTCAAACGCAACTCACTTCCATGCTGTCCGCCAAACTCAGGGTGGGCTGCAGAGTGGTCTGCAGGCAGCTGGTAGTGGACGGCACAGTGGATACTTCAGGGCTTAGACCCATCCATCAACCATTTAGGACTTTGCGTGAGAGGGGGTGTACACCCTGGACAGGTCCCCGGCAGATTGTGGCGTCAACATACACAGACAACAATCTTGTTGTGCTTAGTTTTAAATGTTTTTTGTGTCATTGTATGTTGTCTTTCAACTGTTCCCTGCATTACCCCCATCTGATACTTGTAGAGCAATGCAGACATTCCAGGAATAGTCCAACTAAAAATTATAACTGGGGAGACAAGGAACCGGAGAGGGAGTGGAGATAGTTGTGTTTTCTGTTAATCATCTTTAATTGTACCATCTGGAAGTCGGCTCCCCTGCTTAGTCCTCATTTTATTTATCAGTAATTCAATATGTGAGTAGACAGGGGGCCAAGCCCATGCTGCTGATTTCTAGGTCTTATAATAAAGCATATTCAAAGTAATAAAATCTGTTAAATTCATAATTTAATGAGAATGGAAATAAAATTGAGCTCAGCGCACTTTACAGAGTCTCATGCTTTACTAAGGGTCAAAATAACTTCTACGGTCTCTGAAGCTCAGCGATGAACTTAAATGACACGGATGATGAGGTAGGCAGTAACAAAAATGGAAACATCGGATTTCACTGCTCGGAACATCTGGGATATACTATCTCGATAGCATGCGTCTGTGCACCCCAGTCTTTGTGTTTCTGCGTATCTGGTGCATTTCTCATGCCAGCGGGTATGTGCTTATGTTACCAGAGAGTTTTGGAGGGCTCCGTCTCCTTCAGTACAATGGAGGCCATAGGGTAGATTGATGACTCATAAGATCTCAGGAGACTGAGCGGACACGCAGATCTGTGAAGAGACACGGACAATGGTGAAAGCTACAAATGGAGCTGCTTTGAAAAGGCTCGGACGGAGGGGTACAAATCTCCCACAGGGCGATGTATGGACGTCACTTTGAGACACTAATTCGGTTGACATTGGTGGGTCCTTCGTGGAAAAGTCACCTCAGAGCAAAACAAATAACGGTCTGATGTGAAAACGATGGCTCTTGGCTGGCTTTCTAAATGCAAGCAACGCAAGCCAGTGTATGTAGAGAGAGAGCAGGACTGTAAACACTGACTAGCATGAAACCTCACACTGTTCATTAACACCAGAGGTCAACAGTCAAGGTCTTATTCTCAGGCTATCGATGCACTGGAGCTCGACAGTAGCAGAGACACACAAACAGGTCAGTGTTGTCCTGCTAAGCCAGGGCTGGGTGAGTTTCAACAACAACGGCCTTGGGCAAGAAAAAAAAGGAAAAGTCCATTATGATTTGAGAGAAAATAGAACATAAGAGAGAAAGTAAGTTAAACATTACTTCTTCTTCTGTTGGTTGGATTGCTGTCACCTTCTTCATTTGAATTTGTTGTTGTTATTCTTCTTGATGTTATATTTACATTTAAATCAATATATAAAAGAACATTGCATATTGCATATCGCTGGACTTAATTGTTGTCATGTTTTTATTTCTTTAAAATGTCCTTTTTTAAGTAACTGACGTAGATGTCACACAATGTCAGTTCAACGTTACACGAGTTTCAAGGTCTTAAATATTCAAGATATTTCAAAGAAGCTTCATGCCCTTTGTAGACGTCTTCCATTGTTGCTATCAGTGGCCCAGATCTACAAAGAAGAAAGAAATAACCCGAGAGGTAGCGCTCTGTCTTGTCACCTCAAAGCCAAAGCTGTAAGGTGTGTCTATATGTTTAAATGGGTCACGCTGTCGATTGAAGATAATGTCTCTTGAAGAACGCAACAAAAGACAGAAACTGCTAGAGGTGGCAGAGGATGAGGATGAGAGTGTGTGTGTGTTAGAGTGAAGATCAAGTTTTCCGAGCAACAGATCTGTCAACTCTTCACCAGAGCTGAGCCTGGTGCCTCAGTCTGTCACACTTCTGCCTTAACAAACAGCTCCCAAATCAAATGAACAGCGAAGCGGCGAAGGTCGGCTGTGTGCCTGGCTGCATTATGATCAATTATAGCCTTTATCGTCATCTTTAATGCAACATGAAGTACAAGTGGTCAGAACAAAAGTGAGACAGTAGGGATTCAACGCTTATAAAATCCACGGGCAGCGTCAGGAGACAGAGCAGGGATTGTTCAGGGAGACACACCTGCTACGCAGCTTTGAAGACTAGATGAAAGCTTGCCCTTTAATGACAGTACTTCGAACAAGCCAGAGTCAATGCTTTTTACCTCCCTGGCCTGTGAGGGGCTCCTACTCTCACACAGCCACACCCCTGTTTTGTTTGTCGTATCCCTAATTACCGCCACCCCCGTGAGGAGTGAGGGTATTTTGACGGTGCGATGAAGCGTGCACTGTCTCTCAACTTTGTTCCTGTGTGCAGTTACATGGTGAAACGTTCCTCTGACTCTCAATTTTGCCCAACAGGGTGGGACAGGAGATGAGCAGGCCAGTGAGGAATCCCAAACTAGCTCCTTTTGTCGGTGAACTCCATGACTCATGCTGCGTTTTTTTTTCTCTTTAAATTAATTTTTTACAGTTGGTGGATCCATGAATCCCATGCAGTCGTGTTTAATGAAATTCCAGTCTGATAGAGGAAATTAGATGGCTGCTTGTATGAATATTTATATTATATTTACTTATTCTAAACAGATGTATTCTTATTCTTGTTTCTGTCCCTGTAATGCTGAACTCTGGAAATCTGTAACTGTTTATTTTTATTCACCATCAGTGAATTCATGATGAAATAAAGATGCATTATCTAAGAGTTTGTGGATTCCTTATTAGATTAGATTAAAAAAGTTGTATGTTGCAATGATGTGTCATATGCCAAGAATACGCCAATTAATCTGAGAGCAGTGTCGTTGCAACAGCAACAGTTGGGAAGCTGCTACCCCTTGTGGATTAATGACAACACTGCATTTCCTTCACATAGGGAACAGCATTTCATTCAGTGATCTCAGAAAAGACTAATGACAGTGTGGACATTTACCACATGGTTTGCAGGAGAAACCCTGGAGAAGTAAAGAAATCACCCACTATCACACACTTCAACCAGAGCTATCAGCAGGCGAGAGGAGAAGGAGGGATTGCTGCGTGTGAGAGAACCTGTCCTTTGGGCTCCTGTGAGCCGTTTGGACAAATAACTGTCATGGCTGAGATCATGAGGTTTGCATGATTAAAAACCTCCTCGATTATCCTGATTAGTTCCGTCTTGAAACTGTGAAAATGTTATTTTGCCTAAAATAAGTGACTATTTTCCATTTGATGTTTTTATGTCTTTTTTTGTTCATCGCAGGTCAGCCGTTTCACTTTTGGCTGCGATCACTTCTGCCACTTAAGTTTCAAAATACAAACGTCTGAAACTGGAGGCTGTTACACAATCAAAGCTTTTAGAGGCCTCGCTATCAGCGTAATGCTGGGTTTCATTTCCAAATGCAGGGGAGCAAATGGACTGTGAAATATGTGCTAATGGCGACAAGCTTTCTAAGTTTACAGAAGGAGTCGGGGAGAGGAAGAGGAAGAGAGAGAGAGACCCTATAATGCCTTGTTCTGTTATCACCAAGTCTACACGTGTAATTTCATAGTGTTGAAGAGTAAGAATTCAGAGACAAGGAACTTAAAGTGCCACTGCCTGCAGAGGGACAGCCTGGTCTAATGCTACGTTGCAAAGTTCATTGAAAGTATACAATTTAAAAAATATAGCTCAAATGGCACAAGAATAAATCTCTGCCTCTGTGACAGCCATGGGCAATATGCAATCACGACAGATGTAAGATGTGCTATTTGCAGAAACATCATTTGACGTAAGAGGAAATTTGGCCGGACACATAACCATTAAAGAGTACAGCACCTCGACACTCAGGCCACCCTGTTAACCATCCACCCATGTGGTCCAGAGGAGCCCAACTCTCCTCAGCACAGTGATATACCATGTGATCTCATGTGCAAAGCTCTAAAGCAGATTAGAAGGTAATACTTCAGTCCAACTAATGTTTTGATCCATCATGTAAGGCTCAGCATTAAGATATTCAATTAAAAAACAAAACATATATATATATATATATATATATACACTAGCCCATATTTGCAAATCAAACTGTATATTTGATCTGAAATGTGTCTTTAAGTCATTTTACTCAAAGCAGATGATGCTTCATTTTAAAATTACGACACTTTTCAAGGTATCACAGAAGTAGTTCGGTAAGTAGGATTGCTACACTTGTTAAGCCCAAATGATCTACTGCTGATTGGTGTGGTCAACTAATCAGTTTAAGAAATCCCACAGAGGCTGGTTCTGCATCCTCCGTAGAGCAGTAAATCCAAACAAGCACAGAAAATATGATCGTCTGAGGTGGAACTTACCAATTCTTCTCCTGAGATTGAAATTCAGCATGCTGCACTGGATTTTCCCATAGAATAGTTTCTACCCTGTGACCATAGGAAGAAGGACAGGCCACAGCTTGTGTTATTAGTGATGATAGTAAAGAGTCAAAGCCTCTATAGCAGACAGCAAGATCAGGCCATCGCTTCTGAATTTGATAATCTCACAGTTCACAGCTCAGTGAGGACAGAAAACCACTTGGCCCATTACTTGAGGACGGCAGAGACATCCCAGATATGCATGGACTCCACAGACGTTTATAGGCTTCCTGGAAACATTAGTGTTCTAACTTCTAACCACCTTGAGCATTTCTCTAAAAAAAAAAAAATTACCACACAGAACTGGGTGTGAACAGGCAGCCACTTGATGAGCGGGACACAAGACTAAGCAGCTGGATGTCCGAAGGAGACGGGACAGCAGAGAAAGATAGCTGTAACGTCAAGGCTGATTATGAAAGGACGAACTGAAAAGATCAGAGATCAACTAAGCACAGTATGTTTGCCACAAACAAGCAAAGAGGACATAACAGAGGGTTCGCTAAACGCTTCAATTTAATGTCAAACACAAAATAACTTTTTAAATGTTGGATTTTTAACATGAAACACTTGAATCTGATGGTTATTATAAATTAATGTACGGCTTGAAAATACTTCACTCAGCCAAACTGTCAAATCTACAACTGCTGCTTCTCAGAGGAGTAAAATAAAATAATCACGTGGGACATACAAAAAAGCAGACGATCAAAACTCTAGAATAGATGCAAACTGGTGTTTAGGACAATACTATAGTACATGTGGCTTAATATTCCCTTCATTATCAGAGACCGTGCTGAATCAGCATTGAATGTCAAAGCAAGATAGTTGGGTGTTGTCTCCTCATCCGTCCATAGTCTGTAATAACAAGGACATTTATAGATTTTGTCCTCAATCAAGAAGCTACAGCTCCAGTTCAGCTCCACAGCAGACAAGTCTTTCATAACATGCTTGTTTACCTCCATGAAAATCCACAGCATTCAGTGTGAATGACGCTGCTCGCCCTCAGGAGAGGTGGAAAAGTCTGTATCCGACCTGTGAGGTGTATAAGGCCAGCTGTGCAGCAGGGAGCGCGGGGCTGTAGGAGCAGCCCAGTCCGTAGAGCGCGGCCGCACCAGCCTGCAGGTTGACGCTGAGGGGGAAGGTTAAAGACGAGAAGCCTGGGTGCAGCACAGTCTTGGGCCCAACACCAGCTGCGGCTTTGAGTTTCTCCACCTCGGCCTCCTGAAGCCTTTTGGCCTTCGCCCGTCGGTTCTGGAACCAGATCTTGACCTGGGTCTCAGACAGCGACAGCGAGGAGGAGAACTCGGCGCGTTCTGCGATGGACAGGTACTGCTTCTGACGGAACTTCCTCTCCAGCGCCAGCAGCTGCGTGGTGGTGAAGGGAGTGCGAGGCTTGCGGTTGGTTTTGTGCTTCCTCAGGGGGCACGCTGCCGGACTGAGCTGCCCTGAGGGACACGGGAAGACAGTCAAGCTGGAACTTGGTTGGACAAATAGAGAAATTTACAAATTATTCATTTCAAAAGTATCTGAATAAAGCTATTCCTATTTCTTATTCTTAGTCATATTAAAACAAATAACTGACATTTGTGGTTAATATTGATTTAACATAAAATAATATTGGGTTTTGCCTGAAATGTTAGCCTGCTAATCTTTGATATTTTATATGGGAGTAAACTGATATGACTGTAAACAGGTTTGGGGAAATGTAAAAATGAAATGTCTAAAAACAGAATGTAAAACATGTTTTTTAATTGGCACAGCCACAAACAGCAAAGTATAAACGACTATATTATTTGTTTTGGCTGTCATGTGTGTTTTTCCTCAACTGAAAAGTTTACTGAGCATTTTACCTCTAACTTTAACATGCCTACCGTGTTATATAATAATCCTTTGAGAAGTAAAACCATTTTTTCAAAGCAGAGCTGCTCTGATGCATAGTTAAAGACAGAATTCAAACACTCACTGGGTGGTGTGGACACCTTCATGGGGCTGGACACCCAGGACGCACCGCGCCCTTTCCCTGCCTGTTCGCCTTTGACAGACACTGAATGTCTCTGGATCTCCGACCTCATCTCCTTGTCTCCACTGACAGCGTCATCCCTCCTTCCTCCGGCCGACGGCTTCCTGTCCGACATGAGCGCCTCCACGCTGAAGGGCAGCCGCGCCACCTGCGCCCCGCACCTCCTGGCCTCACCTCTCCAGTCCTCTGGAGAAGACATGCTCTTCTGCTCCTCAGAGAGCGATGTCACATGGCACATCACTACGAGCGCACGGACAGAAACTCGGCTTGTACTTGTCGCAAAGTTGGAGCTGGAGAAAGTTTGGGAGGCACGCGGAACTTTGAGCCAATCACGCGTCCTAATCCAGCGGTTTTGGGTGGGAGGGGGGCGGACCTGTGATTGGACGCCGGGTTTGGGACGCTCTTGATGGGATGCCTGTGGTGCCACACCCCCCAGGTCAGCTCTACATCATCACATCCATTTAGTGACAATTAGGAAACAGAGTGAGACTGTTCCGTGATGAAAGCTCACGAGGCTTTGTCGTAATTACAGACACTAAAAGCACAGGGAAATAGTTTTCAAGTTCTGGATTAATGCAGAAGAAAGGATGACAAGACTCAGGCCTGGTGGAGTAGGGGAAAAAAAGTACTTATATAAGCTTAACTCATTCCCATCCTTCAATTAGGCTGGTGGATGAAAGGCATCAGTGCGACATCTGAAGAGCTGTGTTTCCTCCACTTAAGGAAAGCTGACAGGGCTCCTGAGACAGGCCCCAACTCGCTCCACCTGACACGCCAATTGTGAGAGAATCACAATGGTAATCAATGAGTATTATGGTGCTTTTCAAATTCAGACATCACTGTTTGGCGAGCGCACGTGAGCGTCGGTTGGGAGATAGATTATGGTTTTGGGCAGGCTTTAAAATGACTGTCATTACATTGTTATTATTAACACCTTGTAATTAGGCCTGTGGAATCCGGTTCTTTTAAGCAGGATTTAACGGTAATGACGGAAAATTGCTACCTTCCTGAGGTGTGTGGCGCCCGCTGCGATTAGTCCCAGTCTCTGCTCTTGTCGGCGGAGACAGGGGCGTCTCGTGCCTGTTTGAAGCTCATACCTGTAGGGCTCTTGAGTATTAGGAAACATCATGAGAGGTAGAAAAGCAGCTCTGTCCTTCCTGAACACTGCCTCCAACCACACACTGATGGGGCTCATCACTGCAGCCAGTGCAATGCTCTGCACACCAGACAGAAAGGGCCATGCATGTCAAAACTCCTATCAAATGATGGAGGATTTATGATGTCGTACTGAGTCAAATGTATTCATTATTTTGAAATAATTTACTGAGTGATATCACACAGTCACAATAACAGAACCAACAAAACTGTGGCAGCCGGGACTCTAAAAGAAGATGCACGTCATTCATGCAGCAACTTTGGACAATACGGGAAAGTGTAAATTCAATGAAAATTGGCTGTGTGACCAAGATCTTTCTTCATGGGGCCTTCATGCAAGAAATGCTTGAAACTTGGCACGATGTGAGTCAAGGCAGTGGTCTTAAATTTAGTTTCAAATAGCATTAAAAACTGTTGAATTTAATTTGCCTTAAGCTGTAGGAACCCTGTTGAGTGCTCCCAGTTTACTCCTTCAGTACACTCCTTTACCGTGTGTCTCATTTAACAACAGATGCCCACACACACAAAGGCCACCTGTGAACTGACTGTCCAGAGCTCTGTGATCAGCCCTCGGAGAGACTGTGTACTCTCTGTAATCAGCAGGATTACAGTGACATCACAGGCTCGACTCCCCAGTGCCTCAACATCATTTGTCTCTACATAGAAACAAAACACACACAGCAGCACACGTGCACACTTTGCACCATGAGACGGGGTGTTAAGGCACATGGGTTTGCTTTTACATTAAAAAGTTCTTGGCAACATAAAGCAAATAACAAGGGCCAAATACCTGTAGATTTAAAGTATCTATACAAAATAACAGAACAGAAGTATTGATATTATTTTGTTATCGGATAATAACAAAACTGGCTTTAGTTTTATCCAGCTGTGCATCTATTATATACAGATATAATCTGTCTTTGTAGTTATTCCTGCAGAACTGGGGCCAATTAGCTCCTTGCTGTCCACTGGAAGACACACAGGAACAGTTAAACAGAGCTGGTGCACACTGGCCGCACAGTTAAGGTCTGAATGGTGCAGAGCAGCAGTGGAACACAGAGCTAACGTCCTCAGCTCACGGTGAAACACCAATTAGCACTGAGCCCTCTTCTGCTTCACTTCAGCTCAGTGTGCAGAGTAACTCTACAACGACATTCACATCCGCGTGCACGTTTAATAGTTAGAATATAACATGGAGTACGCTTGTTTTTAATGAATCTATCTATACACATGAAGCTGGACAGCGTGTCTCCACGTCTTCTAATTATCCAGAGAGCAGGCCTAAACATTCCAGATACAGATGCTCATGCGCTCACCTGCTTTTTTGTTTGTTAATAAACAGCTAAATTTGTTTTGTATGGCGCGTCAGACAAACACCATTGCCCTCTGTCGCGGCTGCTCTGCATGGCTAAAGTCGCTGCAATACACATGCTTTAGCAACTGAGTCAATGAGTCAGAATGTCACCTTATTTCTATAGCATCAAATCCACATCATGCATATCTAGTTATGTAAAATAACAGACAACAGAAACGATAGAATCTCTAGTTTGAACTGTTATCTTGGTCTGTGTCAGAGACATAATATGGAGGAGCTGGGGTTCATTCAGCAGCCAGCCACCAAGTCGTGACTGAGGTGCTTTGGCTTCACTGCTTGAGCTTTCATGTCGTTCAAGTGACATCTCTGACAACTTTGACATGCAGAAACATGTTCCAGACTGAGTGAAACACACACCAACCCACAAACTGTAGCCATCACAGAGCAATCAAGACTGAATCAATTCTTCATCTGGAGACAGTCAAAATAAACCACTGGTTAAAATAAGCTTCAACTATTGTTTAATGTCATTGTAACTACAGGGTAGGATGGATTATAGCAAGAAGTCAAATGAGCTCTTTAGATGTTTGTCCCAATACGGACGGGAGCTTGTTTGGGGTAGATTTTGGCCTTGATGCCTTCAAATGAGTCCTGTGTTGTAAAGCTGACACCCACCACTCCCAAAACCACAGATTTACTGAAGCACTGTTGTTAGAGTGAGCTTTTTTCTACAGCAGCCCTGCTTCGTATGCTGAATTAATGTATACCATACCTCTCGACTCAACAGCACAAAAGATCTAGACAATCTGACTTTGGTAGTGTTGTAGTACTGGATTTTCAAGGTCTTGTCTTGGAATCATCTACTTTTTTACTTGGTCTCGTCTTAGTGGTGCTAGACTCAGAAATGTTTATCAAGACCAGTCAAGACCACAGCTGCTGTGTGTGAAATTCCCAAATTAAAATGTAACCAATATAGTATTTTATTTTGAGTGTGAAAGTTGTGTTTTTTCTTCCTTAGCATTGGCAAAACTTAAACACGGCAAAAAAATTGTCAGAAGCTAAATTAATAGTACTGGTTTGCGTGAGTGAGAGAGAGTTATTTTAAGTAATATTTCTGTGTAATAAACATTGTTCAAGTAACAGTTGCAAGTGGCAAGTTCAACATTTTAACTTTGACCTACATTTGTTCTGAAAACAGACCACAAAATAGCATCAGTCATAACATCTTACAAGCGTATCATTAAACAATCTCCCCCAAAATGAGCTGCAGTCTCATAAAGTCCCACAGTGCATCTTCAAACCACATCAACAATTGTGAAGTATTAGTCAGCACCAGCTGCAGGGAGTGAGACTGACGTGTTTGTGTGCTCCTCCGGGCAGAGTGATTACACTTGATCCACAGGTAAAACATCACCTCCACAGAATGATACTGCCACTCTCATTATGGCCTCTGACGATGGATTGATGAACGGCAGAGATATTTAAAGGGAATTAAAATTATTAAATATATGCCCCAGGCAGAAACCGTTTCCTTGTGGTTAATGACATCGTGTCATTTTTGTGATTTACATTTGTGGTTGCCAGTGGATTAAATCATTGGTTGTTTACATTAAAAAAAATTGTCCCATAAAGAGAGAGGCCTTTAGTGCAAAGATCAACAAGCTCAGGAAAATGATGACGTCCGAAGCCTCGCGGCCCGGCAGTACCACGTGACTGATTCAGGAAGTGGTTCGGATTTTGCCGCGAGTTTTGAATCATTTCCAATTTCCATATATACACAGTGCGCTGCCATCACTACAATATACGTGTATTGCATACTTCTTTATTTTGCTGAAAGTTTTATTCAGAGTCTTTCTGCAAAATGCCAGAAACCTCAAATTCATGCCAACTGATATTTTTTGCGTCCAGTAGATGTCCCACTGCTTCAAGAAGCTTTGCGCTGGAGTGAACCAATTGGATGAAAGGCTTCAATGCTTCATGAAGCTCCAGCTGCCCACCAATACTTACTACTTGACAGTGAGGTACCCACTGCTTCTAATCCAGTTACACCCGCTAACAACACACACTCACGAGTCGCCAGTTCGTCCGTCGGTGTTCCCTGCAAACTGGTCCGAGAGAAACGCGTGCCGCGGCAGGGACAGTTCCGTATAATCTGTTCCCGGGGTAGAGTAATGGGGCTGTTGGACGGGGGGGGGGCTGAATACGTATGACAATCATTTTGCCAATATTATTGTGACAATAAGGAATTCAAGCCCTTTATTTAAAAAAGGAAGTGCTGTATGAGTATTGTCGTGTATTATTGTTTTTTTCCTGAGGGACCTCTGACAGCATCCCTCCCTGGTTGTGAGTTGGGGATAAGAAACCCCTAATTCTCACAATGCTATAATAAGTGATAAGAAAACAGTAGTATTGAAGCCGATGGTATCTGGAGGTCACTTACCGGAGTTGCCAGAGCAGACTGACAGTTTCATCAGGTTTATAATTTCTTGTGTATTTTGCTCTTGGATTAGACTTGGTTTAGTTTCACAGAAAAAGAAACTGAATCATTCTGGACTGCAGACAAAATTAGTGTGAACCAGCATTTGTCGTTCAGCTGAGGGTGTGATTGAGCTGGAATCAATATCAGTATCTTATTTTGATCTCAGCTGATGCGTTTGCCATTCTACCAAAAATGTTTTTGTCTTGCTACAGTGCAACGTCAACTCGAAAACTGCTGACATTAAGTCCTATCTCTCACATCATCTAAGTCAGGAAGTGGTAAAGTAGCTGCGAAAATAGAAACACGAAATAGAGATGCACAAGTTCAACCAAAATTTTAATCAGCCAAACAGTCTAATGTGAGAAATCTGTTGACCTTCCACACAGGATTTGCATTATAGTGTTGCAAAAACATCCGTGACGCACAACACCCACACATAAATTCAAAGCTCAGCCAAAACGATACTGACTTCCTAAACTGGTAAAGAACTAAGAAAAAATGCATATCATCCCAGGACCTCCATGTAGCAGTCCAGCAGTCTGGAGGTGCAGTCGCCACAGTCTCCTTTCAGACCACAGCTCTGATTAAAAGACCTGTTTAACTGCTAATCACCACAACAACAGTTATTTATCCTGAACGCTATAAAAACACTCCCAATAAATTGTCTGTTTACTTGTTCGAAGCAACCAGATCTATTTGCCGCAGAGTAAATCAGCCGTTGAACTTGATTTGTTTTCGACGCAGCGTCATTAATTTTCTGCGTTCACACAAGCTGAATATAACGACAGGTCATCCAAGCCGCTTGTAGTTGTACAACTCAAAGAGAACTGATAATGACCCAAATCACTTTTTAAACAATGCTATTAAAACCAGCAAGATTTATGTAGCAGTAACTTTCTTAAGTAATTAGTTTGGTTGTAGCTCATCTTCAAACTTTTTAAAAGATGCTAATGAAAAGATGCTGCTTTAAGGTCAAGGAGAGAAAGTTACTCACATTAGGTACACAAGGACTGTACCAACTGACATGTAGACTGACATTTGAAAATCCCAATGGCAATTAAAAACCTACAGCAATAGTATTTTTTAATGTAATAAATGCTCTGCATTGTGCCACACTGTACTTCTAGAGGCAACACTCTGAACTCTGTTGAGGCTGCTGTTGAGTTCAACTGGTTTCTAAACACAGAGGCAATGAGGCTCATCAATCACAACATTGAGAAACTGCAGAACAATTTAAAGGTAATTGTCCATGGTTTAACAACAATCATTTTACAGTTACTATAATCACAGCCACATGCTGCTCTCCGGTGGATTGACTGATAAATCCTGAACAAGCAGGGACCTGAAGCCTCAGGGTGGCAGATCCATCACTAAACATTCAATAAACCAGTTTAGGCGGCAACTCAAAATTCTTCACCACTTTTTTTAAATCAACACTATAAATAACAATAAGAGTGACTAAAGCGTGAGTGGAATGTGGACTGCATTAAAGGATAATATTATATTGTACATTCATAAATCAAAAATATATTGTTTTAAGCTTTCAGAGCAGCAGTTTTTAGAATCATATTAGCTTCTAAAACAAACTGCACTCTGGGGAAATCTTCAATCCATAAGAGTGTGACACAGACCGTGGTTTGAAGTGTTCAATGACTCATGACTGCAGCAGATATTTGTTACCTGATGCCAAAATAGCTTTGTGCTACTTTCTGTGAGAGGGTAGTACAATTACTTCACTGTAAGATGATACTGTTTTGTGACCAGGAACTGAAAATTACAAGACATGCAAGGGTAAGTAATGCCCTCTGGTGGCTAGGAAAGACCCTTACCTGAGAGAATGTAATAGTAAATCCTTCAATGTGAATGGACTGGATATCATGCATTAACCATTGTTGTTTGTAGAGTAATTGATATTTTGTTTACTTGTACTTGTTCTGAAAGGGAAAATGTGCCATACTAATGTGAATGAATCAGTGCAAAGATTTGAACAAAATTCCTTTAATAAAACAACGCTGTCGAATGAACCTAGTTTATCTACTAACACTGGCTTTGTAACACTGGCTTTCAACACATTATGGAAAATGGAACAGGGGAGATCAGCGTAATGGTGACCAGCTATTTCAGGTAGTGCAGTATCAGTGGGCCTGGGTGAGGGTGACAAGTCTTTGCCTGATAAGCTGGTTCTCCTCCAGCATCCTGGAGATGGTTCTGAGAACTGCCAGCATGGCCTGTCCAGGACAGGGGTCACATCCCCAGCAGGAGAGAGGGGAAGAAATAAATGATCTTGATGGTCTAGTTCACAGGTGCAGTGAACACATTGTACATGTATGCTTATGACAATCCACTGAATAATTACTGGCACAAAAAGTGAAAGGAACAAGCAGCAAGTAAGCGAACAGTTGGCTTTATATAATATTTTACTGTCCCCTGATGCAGAAATTATTGTGGCAGATGAGTTAATGTTTAAATCAAACATTACAATATTACATAAAGCCAAACAGGGAGTGACTGCAATAATAACCATGTCTGTCATGAGAGGTGTGACTCAGCCTGCTTCTCTGCTTTCTGTGAAATATCTTCACTGGAAAAGAGAGGAAACTAGTCGTATTAAAATGTCTATAAGATCGCAAATGTGTAAACAGTGATGTACATTTCTCGAAATGTTGTGCAGCAGGTCTACAATACTAACATGTTAGTGTTTTGTTGTCATTGTATTGAATCCAAACTCTTTCTTGGATCATTCCAGTTAGAATGCTTTCTCTCGTCACTGCACACACAGAATCATTTGCTAATGGCTGACCTTTTTCCTCTCTCTCGTGGCTTTGTTAGTGGATCTGTGGGAGATGACAACATCTGCAGCGACAGCGACAGCATCTGGGATAGAAATAAATTAACACATAATATCAGAGCTTCATATTAACTTTGATTTAGGGACAGTAACAATGAATGAAATATATCAATATCTCACAACATTTGAAAACTCTCGTACCCCAAAGATGAACAGTTTTAAACTATAATTCCAGACCAACTAGCAGACTTCTTAGAAAACATTGGCAGCTAAGAAGCTAGCAGGTCCTGCTAACAGGACTGGCTACCATTAGCATCTACGTCACCTTGGCTCCCCAGATGCTAACAGGACTGGCTACCATTAGCATCTACGTCACCTTGGCTCCCCAGATGCTAACAGGACTGGCTACCATTAGCATCTACGTCACCTTGGCTCCCTCAGATGCTAACAAGACTGGCTACCATTAGCATCTACGTCACCTTGGCTCCCTCTCGCGGTCACACGGGGCCTGTTTTCGTCTGGCTCCGGTGTCCATCTTCCAGACGTTTGTTCCTCCTGTGTCGGCTTCTTCTTGGGTGAACTGCGAGTGCTGGCTTTTGTTAATTTGACTTTTAAAATGGACCGACGTTTCCCACCTCTGTGTCCCTTGCTCCTGCACTTGTCCACCTGCTGGCACTGGGACTGGACCATGGTGGGGTCCGGCTGGGGTTCTTCTCTTTGAATGGAGCTCTGCTGAGACCCAAACCTGGGGACATACACAGCCTTAGATGGAGACATGTCCTCCTCTACAACTCGAGACTCCTCAGGTCTGACCTCCACACCTCACAGACTGGGGGACACAAGAGGAACTGTCATTAACTACTGCTTGCTGTAGCGCTGTCATCCTGCAGGGGGCAGTATAACCACTATGAAGTACAGCGTATGATAACATCGCACCAATTAATAAACAAAATCAAAAGAAGCCAACAAAAAAAAAAAATCCAAGAGACTTTCTGGTCTGCATAAATAAAACTGAAGTAACAAAGGGTTTCTTGCAGAAGGACATTTTGAGGTATATGATGCTTCTTTGACAGTATTTATACAAAGATAAATATTGGACAGGCTTTCAAATGGCGACCAAACAACTTCAAGCTAGATGTGGTGTGACAGTATTTCGGTAGAGATATGCTGAGGTCCAATAATAACATTTCAGTTCATTTCTATCGCTATTCAGCTGGAGGAAATGTTTACACATGCGGACAGGCAGTCCTGAGGAGAACCCAGCATAGTGATATGAGTGGACTCAACAGGAATGTACAACTGAGTGTCATCTGCATGACAGTGAAAGGAGATACTAGGGAGGAGATCACCTGTTTTCTGGATAATGTGATCTAAAGGGCAACTTGTGTCTCTTAAAAAGCAACATGTATTAACAGTAAAATTAAACAACATCCTCCAATGTAATTGATAAGAAGGGAAAGGCAGATGCATTAATAGGAGCATTTCATCTTTTTAGTGGTTATACCAGCTTCAGCTAGAACAATGCATTACATTATAAAGGTCTATCAGTTCTTTTAAGCTTAAATCTGATGTATAGCAAAATTACCAACGAAAGATAGAAAAACTCCCTGTGGGCTGGTGGAACTTCTGCAGCATAAGTTCCAAAAACAATTCCCAAGAAGATATAATAAGTCACAGGTTCCACAGAAGCAAAGAACAAGTCCAAATCATGACTGGACAAAAACACCAGTCATCTATGCAGGCTTTTGGAAATTTCATTCACATTTGGTTGCATCAGTTTCATTTGATGCCGGCTTTTATTAGACAAGGAAACAGTTTGCACAGACCCAGGACAGCAGGTTTAGGTGAGCCGTACAGCACCCACTAAGGCCTGAAATAAGCCTCAGCCTATAAATACCTCTGACCTGATTTAACTTGGCTCACCAGATGTGCATAAAGCGTGCTCTCACACAACAATGGCATCCCATGTGACACTCCGTTTTACTTGAAAACCTGAAGGAGCTATACACTCAACATAAGGTCTCTCTTAAACTTCTGTGAATCAACATATGGCAAAAAAAATCTCTTCCTCACAGCTGTTTTATTCATTCAACATCTCACATTACAAATACTTCAAATGTATGCATACAGTTACAAACAGTTGGCAGCAAATTAATATATGACATTAGATCTTTGTTTTACTTCAATACTACAAACCAACTATAAAAACTGACGTCTGTATTGTAGCGTAAATTAATCAGGAAGAAAATATAAAAATTGGAACTTACGTATAAATGTCAAATGACTGAATAAAAATCCAAATATCAGGTAAAAAAAAAAGTTAATAAATATAACCTTCCCAGCATACAATTAAAAACTTGAAATTTTGCAATCAAGTAATACTAACAGACATAATTTTCTTTTCATCTGAAAATGTGGAGCACGATACAGCAATTAGAAAAACTAGACACACGAGTTTTAACACGTCACCCCAAAAAATATAACAAAAATCTGATCAAAATTATAGTTAAACATTTCAATTGAAAATATAGCAAATACTAAATACATTATCGACCTAGTATATACAATGTTTTCAATCACAGTAGCATGGTTGTAGCAAAATAAGTAAATACAGTGCATCCGGAAAGTATTCACAGCGCTAGACACACGAGTTTTAACACGTCACCCCAAAAAATATAACAAAAATCTGATCAAAATTATAGTTAAACATTTCAATTGAAAATATAGCAAATACTAAATACATTATCGACCTAGTATATACAATGTTTTCAATCACAGTAGCATGGTTGTAGCAAAATAAGTAAATAAGCACAAAACTAATGTTTAAAAATAAATTCATGTATAAATTAGTTTTTTTTTTCTCTTGCAGACATCAGCATGAACAATAGGAGACAAATGATGTGTAAATGACTGCATTGTCTATATGGATTAAATGACTTGCACTGCAGAGACTTGTTTCTGGAAAGAATAAGTATTGCACATAATGGCTCAAAGTTAACTTGCAACATTAAATCACATTCAGGTTATGTCCCAAAGCATGCCACATCACAGAGGGGGGAGGGGGGTGTCAAGTGATCAACTCTCCTCACCTATGTCCTACTGAGTGTCCTCTACATTACAAAACGCATCCAAAGAGTTGTCACTGTGTAGATTGCATAAACATCACGTCTGTGTAAGGAAGGCAGACTCCACCATGTAAAGAGAGGCTACAAGAGAGGTGATCTCAAAGAGAGAAGGAAAAGAAAGTCAAAAAGAGATCTAGTGCATTACATTAGGTCCTGCATTAACACTAGCCATTGTATTTCTGTATTACATTATGCATGCCAAGAATAAGTAGAACTTACAGGCAGTTCCAGAAAGAGGATCTAAATATTCAAACAGATGATATCCACTCCGGTGAGAGAAGGGAAGAGATCACGTTGACCAAAGCCAAAACATTTACCCTAATGATAATCTTACTGAATGCACCTAGGAGCGAAATATCAGAATATATTTTCAAGACTATCAAAATCCGTTTAGAAAGGTCTTGTCATGCCTTAGGATCCTGTTATGTTTATTTAGGACAGAGGAGAATCCATTTATGACTAGCTTATGATAGCCTTGTTTTTGTTTTCTTTTTTTCTTTTTTTTTTTTATCTACAGAATCACACCAATGCACCAGACAATTTTCAGATTTACCAGCACTTAAATATATAAAAGCTAATTGAAAATTATATTAATATCATTCATTTTCTTTTTAAATTAAGTTTACCATAAATGCAGATCTCTTAGTAACAAAGGTACAAAATTATTTTTCACCAAGTGAAAAAAATGAGGTATTGCAAAAGGAGTTCTCCCATCTGTGAAAAATGTGCCTAAAATGACTATTGAAAAAAATATTTAGAAAAGTAGTGCATAATAAATGTTTATATGTTCATGACAAAATAATCAGCTATAAAACACTGTACAAAAATCAGCAGGCCATGTATAAAATAATATCTTTATCTCTGTGACAGCAAATTCTAGCTACTACCATATCCAACCACAACACTTGTGATAGAAGCTCCAGTCATGGTAGAGCGTGCAGTGGTACACCATGAGGACAGCTCAGGGCAACTGGACTGTGCATTCCCATTAGTTAGTACTACATTAGCATGTTAGCTTCCAGTGCTAATATCCCTGACAATATAAAGTGAGCAAATACTACTGCCAATACCTGAGCCCTGAGGGCTGTGTCTTTATTCGCTGAAACCCAGAAACCAAAACTCCACACAACTCCAGCCTCTCCTCTGTCACCTGACGAGAGGACACAACATTATCCTGAAATCCCTCAGATCAATGTTTGCTTTCAATGATGTGTTTTAGGCCAATCTTTGGTTTGCCCTTTCTGGTTACAAAGTGTCAACTTTTAAACCAAGACCTAAAAACCCCATGCCAGCAATCTAAAGAGATTTTCTTTTTTTTTCCTTTTTTTTTTTTTTGACGTGGCCAGATGCTATACAATGAGCTGCTTGAAAAACTCAAGTCGTCCAACTATTTGAAACGGTGTCAATTCTCTGTTCAACCCAACCTTTTGCACTCAACCTTTGGTAAATGGTACAGTTGTTTTCTAATCCTGTAAGCGCAAAGTAAGAAAATGCACCCTTCCTCAACTCAACGTCCAGTTAGTATACTGATTTAGGTATGATGAACCTCACTTAAATTTTATGTTACTCTTGACAACAAATGTAAGCAGCTTTGCCAGCTAACACGAAAAGAAAGTACAGTCAAGTCAGAAAACGTCTAAATCCAAATCTAATGCATCCATATGCTCATGCACACGTTAAGTCAAAACATAAATGGGATTTCACTCTCTTCTTAGCATTTACTTCTGTTAGAGGGCCCAATTTAAAAAAAATAAAAAGAATAAATTATGTTTTGTTTTTTTTAACTTAAAAGAAAAGTGCATTTATTTTCATATCATTAGCCCGTACCCCTACCCCGACTTCTCAGTCCCTCCCCGAACATGTGTTTTTGCCCTCCCTTGCCCTCTCGCCTCAGTTCCAGCGGAAAGAGATGTGCCGCGGTCGGTCCCCTCCCTCCTTCACCAGCGGCTTGTGGAACTCGCGGCCGGCCCGGGAGTGGATGGCTGCCCAGCAGTACTCGCAGTAGTACTGCAGACAGGTCACGTTGGCGCAGAAGAAAGGAGCAAACTTCCCCCCACAGCGGGTGCCCTGACACTCGTCACACAGCTGGTCGTCCAGGACATATGGCTTCACTTCCACCTGGGAGGCAGAGGGGAGATGATTAGAAAATTGTTCATATAGTGGCTGAGAGAAATCTGAACACATGCGGAGCAGCTTGTTGGATTGATGGAAGGTATTTTATCAATATTCACTCTTTACTGCACCGGAGAGGAAGCTGCTAGCCTCATTTGGACTCACCCGTTTATCAATCTCCCCATGCTGCAGTTGAACGAATCGGGCACTAATGGCTGCAATGTAGCTTTGCTGATTGGAGAAGGCCACTCTTCCCGCCCCTTTTGGATACTTGAGTTCAGGGTCCGTATCAATCCCAGCGTAACACACGCCGCCGTACAGACGGTCCATAATCATGGCAAGCTCCACTGGAACAGCAATGCAGAATTTAAGTGAATGAAATCTAAACCAGTTATGGCAATGAAATACTTTTGGGGGTCATCACACATGTACCTGCACGAAGGGGACGAGGGACACCCCCCACAAAGATGGTCTTCCTCGGGTCCAGTGGCTGAGAGCCATCCATAACGAAATCACTGTCATTTAGGTTCCAGGGTCGGATCTGGACCTGCAACAATCAAGATTACAAAAATGTCCACTTCAGCTCCTTTATGAATAAGATACAGTATATTGAATCATCTGATTCCATTTACTGATATTGGAAATATGGTGGTTGCGGCTGTGGCCTTTTGCATCAAGCTCTTGGGATGACAGTCAAATTAGATGCACCAATTTTCATCAATAAAATGTGTGTTTGTGTGTCCACAGGAATACACAGACTACTGGGACGTGGGCTAAGCAACTCATAAGAAAACTCATAATATTTTGGTGCTGACCCAAGTGTTTTCTCTCTTTAATGGTGAGATGGTGTCTGTTTTGGTGTCTGTACTGAGTTTTACAGTTGTTTGGCATGAAAGGATCAGACAATACAGCAATGACTACTTGTCTTATGTAAACATTTAAACAGACTCTGTGCTTGTTTGACAAAATTGAGCAGTTTGAGACTCACAGGCTTGTCCTTGATGGTGGGGCTAGAGACACACAGGTACAGTTTACTGTCCTCCTGAATGCAGGCATCGATCAGAGCCTGAACCGAGCTCTCGTCTTGGAAGAGCAAAAATGCGTATCCTGAAAAGGTTTCACAAAACAGAACAATAAGCGCAAACACACACACACAATATTCACCAATGCATTTGCAATAACTCCAACCGCTCAAACAGAAATACTGTTTAACAGGTTTGACTGACCTTTTGGTGGGAAATAGGACTTGCTCTCTGCTTTGTGAGGCCAGTCTACAAACAAATGACCAAACCGACGGAAACTGGCAGTGATTTCATCTGAAAAAGAAAAACTCAGAAAATCAACCAACAAGAATTTTATCATCCAAACATCCAAAATCCATTTCAAAGCTTTATCTACCACAGTGTAAATGAGC
This sequence comes from Pseudorhombus dupliciocellatus, assembly GCA_016785235.1. Taxonomy (NCBI): domain Eukaryota; kingdom Metazoa; phylum Chordata; class Actinopteri; order Pleuronectiformes; family Paralichthyidae; genus Pseudorhombus; species Pseudorhombus dupliciocellatus. Next base: position 3,689,400 of record JAFBJW010000130.1, on the reverse strand, counting down.
AAACGTGAGCTAAGTAAAACATCCACTATGGCCATGACAACACTTTACCTTCATCTATGTCCGGGGGCAGACCTCCAACAAACACCTTGCGAGAGTATCGCTCCACACGTTCGCCGTTGAGGTGGGGGAAACAGTGGGCTGAGCCAAGGCCAGGAAGCCCCTGGTCACCTGACTCGTCCTCTCCAAAGGAGCGCTCATCCTCCATGGGGAACAGAGAGGAGTGACCTGGTGGAGAGAATGCCCTGGATTACAATCGGCCTCAGCACCGGTGAAGGTGAACCACTGTTCAAATGTGATATTGCAATGAGCAGAGAGTTTGATTGGTTATGAATGCAAAATAAAATGAATTATTTCAAGAAATGCATACAGAAGCAGCCATGATTACAGTTGGAGGATTACCAAAGTAAAAGCATGAGTATTATCACTACTAGATCTTGCGGAAAAACGTAAGACTTTCACTCCTGACAGAAGAAGGGGAATTGACACTGACAACAATCAAGGGCCAAAACAATAACCAAAACAAAGTAAAGCAGACAAACACAGCAGCACAAAAAAAAAACTCAGGGATCATCACAGCTTTTGACATTACAATGAACAGATTAAGACACATTCATAAAATTTACCTCGTCTTCTGCCATAACTTCTCGCTGCATATAAAACAACACAAACACCTTTGAATTGGCTTTTTTTTAAAGAGGCATGTCATAAAAAGGAGATGTAAAACACTGACTGGAAATGAATCTGTTGATCATCAGACAAAATGGCTGCCGTAACAGCCATTCTGAGCTTCCGCTGGCCAAAATGCTCTTCATCAAAAATCTCAGCTTATCTATTTACCCCTTGAGGCTGCAACAGATATAATGCTGGTATTCATTTGTACAGTATAAACTACACAGATGGAATAATTTGAATAATAAAGCTCTCTTATGGTAAGGAAAAAAAAGAAATACACTAATTGGGATTAGCCACAAATCTTAAATTAACTTTACAAGAGATCCATTTATTAGTCTTTACTTATCTTATTTTGCGCTTATTGCTCTCTGAGCAACTTTTTTTTTTTTTTTTTAAACTTGCTTTGCTCAGCCAGTTCTTGTGCCTGCCACAGCAATTAAAGAAGCGATTAAACAAATAATGTGACAAATAATTCTTGTTTTTACAGCTTGTTATTCAGGACATCTCAGTGTGGTTATGACAGTTTTTACTTTAGTTTATTATTTTATATGAGCTCACAAAAAATTATCTATAACCTACATTTTAAAAAACGCCGGCTAAGTATAGACTTGCAATAAAATGTCCATTATTACTTCTTATCAGTATTTCACATGCAATGGTTTTCAGCGCTGACCTTTGCTACTGCACTGCATATTTGTATGCGTGTCTTTTACATACCATTCATAGGTAGAGGCCCATCTCCACCCTGGTGAGAGAAGCTGTAACGCCCTGAGTGACAAAAACAGGAGAGACCTCAGAATACTATCATGATGCCTTTCATTTAGATTTAATTAGCTTAAGAATTGTGCTGACAAATTCAGGACAGTATGAAGTTACTTAGTGGGCAAAGAAATGGCAAGCACAGCTCAGGTTATTCTCCCATGTTAGAGTGATATAATATTCAAGGAAAATTCTGGAATAAGTTAATGTCTCTTGACTAAATGCATGTGTGATCAAAGAGACATCATCTGTCCAAAGCTGGCATCGGTAGCATTCACAGCTGTGATGGGAAAAGTCTTCTTTTACATTAGACAGCAACAAATCTGAAGTGCAATGATTTATTAATGAGCGCATTAGCTGAGCGCATTGAGTCTTCACTGCAAAAATGCCGCGGGTGACGGTTGTCATGAGAATGAGACGTACCGTCATGCAACACTGAGCTGAGACCGATCACAGTGGATATCATCGATTTAGTGTTAAAAGGGATTTCATTGTGTCGAGGTTTTGTGCCAGTAGAGGAACACTTTTGACTCTTGACTGAGAAAAACAGGAGGTTTGATCAAAATCGCAAACGACTATGATCAAAGACGTTATCATGACAGGCACTCAACTCACGGAGAGTCGCTCATAGGATTCACCGTGTTAAGTAGGTGACCCTTCCAACACGTGACACAAAAATGGACAAAACTAAAAGATAACAAATATCAGGGACAACTGATGCGTTGAGAAGAAAATCAAATGGCCTATGCAGAATTAATATGTCACTCCGTGCCTCTGCACCACCTCTTGCCTGAATAATGCAGAGAATTTGATGCCATCGTAAACTTTTGCGCAAAGAACCCACCGGTAAAAAAGCAAAATGCAGCTCAATTTCATATACAATTCTGCAGACATCTTGAATCCTTGAAAACAGCTTTAAAAAAATGAAATCTGAAATGCACGCGTCGTAGAATTCATTTAAAACTGGCTCTATCAAAAAAGTCATATTACAGTGGTATCTGTCTATTTTGTTTTCAGTGCCCAAGAGGTTGGATGAAGAGTAAACATCTTCTTGACAAAATGATGGAAGAGGAAACCTATTTGTAAATACCAGCTAACACCGATCGAAAGATTGTATAGTCTAGAAAAACTACAGAATTTACTTCCATTGAGAAAAATTTTCTTGATGAAAGCAAACTGCAAATTGCGAGTGTCACTAAACAAGTATTTACTACAGTCCACTTTTTGTGGATGCACAGGCGTCTAACGTTTGGGAGCCAGCAGCCTGCATGTTCAGCTCTAACAGCTGCTGTCACCACAATCAGCTGCCAGCACAATGAAACCACAACCAAACTGCTCCTCGCTGTCAAATACATGGCTGCATTGATCCAGGAGGGAAGCGATTCCTTCGTCGTCATTGTTTAGTTTGGGAACCAACCTTTCAAGGAATCCTGCTCAGCCCTCATAATGTCAATCAGCGAGTTCTCCAGAGAGTGCATACTGAAACCATCAAAAGAACGTGTTCTCTCCTGCTGAAAGAGAGGAAGACAACAATTAGCCAACTCACTTCCCCCTTCACATCTAAAGCAGCACAAGACATAAGAGCCCCAGCTTAGTTTCCCACATTACTTATTGCTCGTAAAAATAAACTGAACAGAATATCCCAGTCCAGGCCCTCGGGTCAAAGCACAAAACAGTAAAATGGAGCCCAGAGTTTGTCACCAAAAGGATCACCTGCCTATGAGAATCATATATTATGATGATAATATAATGAGCTCGGCCTGAGGTAAATTGAGAAATTTTTATTTTAAACTAACCCAGAAGCAAAGAAGGGCCATGGTGAGTCATTCATTAGTGTTGTGCTTCACATTCTATCTAAACAGGCTTGGAGCATGCAAAGCTGCAGTGGAGCACAAGACTTCTCAAATCAGGACAGGAGGAAGGCCATGTGATCAGAGCAGATGATAAGAGGGCTCTCCTTCACCCATATGACCTAGATAAGTGCTCATACACAAGAACACACAATAACTTTCTGTTCATCCTTTTGATGGTGTTTTTCCTCTATGGCTCATTTGTTGAATTTGACACAGATGAGCATGTTTAACTGGGTTAATATCATTGGCCTGTGGTGGGCAGATGCACGTATTTACATTTTGCAGCCATGTCATGCCGTGGCCCAAGTCGTTCTCGACAATTTATTCAGTTCACCCACGTTAGAGTGAGCATTACGTGTGTGATATAGTCACCTGGAAGGGGTAGATGCTGTCACTGCGGCTCATGCTGTCCTCCACCCAGCCCTTGTGATTGAAGCCAGAACTATTTCTGGGGAACTTCTGAGAGGGAACCTGTGAGCACAGATAGATGAGTCTCCAAGCCAAATGTATTCAATTAGATCATCTACTCGACCAAAACAGCTGGCATGAGTTGTCATCTACCTGGTTGTTAGGGAAGGACTTCTTCAGCGGGGAAATGGAGTTAAGGCCCGACATACCTCCACCGACCCCTCGCCGATACTCTCGCACCCCCTGTGTGCCCCCCCAGCCACCATACCCACCAGGGCTCCAGGAGGTGGATGTGGGAGTGGAGGGACTCTGGTAGCTTCCCCAAGGAGAGGGGGGTTTATTCTGGGCAGTAGTGAGGTGGGGGAGCTGGGTGAATGGTCCGGTGCGGTGGGGATGTGGAGGGAAAGAAGGCTGAGGTGGATGCGGGCTAGCCGGGGAGCGCCGGTGCTGCTGTGGGACCCCTTGACCGTGGGGGTGGTAGTGTTGGGGATGTGGTGTGGGCGCGTGGTGCTGGGAGACTGGCCCGATCTGCGGGGAGAAGCTCCCCCCTGCACCAAAGCCAGGGCCTGCGTGGTGGGAGAAGTTCTGGAACAGCAGGGGAGGTCCGTTGGCGTTGGAGCCAGCGGGGCCAAAGAACCCTCCTACATCTTCTCCGACCACTGGAGACTGGGTGGATGGGACAGCAGGGGACCAGTTGTTGAAGCTGGTCAGCGAAGATGAGGAGGTGGACTGTGCAATGCTCGTACCCATTCCCAGGCTGTCCTGGTAGTCGAACCCACTCAGCACTGGGGACTCCATCCTCAGCTTCTCTTTGCCACTGCTGCTCTCCAGAGAACCCTTCTCCAGAGAACCGTCCTCAGGGAGCGCGCCCTCGAGCTCTCCTAGGCCTCCTCCGGCCTCCTGCTGGCCTGGAGACAAGGCCTGGGGCTGGGGCTGGACCTGAGACTTCTCCTGCATGTCCTGGAGGTCCAAGGCCTTGGACTTGTCTGACTCCAGAATCTCATCTTGCATGTTACTGTGCGGGGCTACGGCGGGGAACAGCCAAGCACTGCCCCCATTGGTGGAGCAGGTGTTGTTTACGAAGGAAGGGGGGCTGGGAGGGTTGGAAGGGTGGTGTGGGTGCTGGGGTTGGAGGTGAGGAGGGATCCGCAAGGGGAAGGCAGATTTGTTACCACTGCTGTTCTTCACCAGAACTCCAAACCCGTAGTCCCCCATTTAGGACACCCAGTGATCTTCAGTTGACTTTCGGCTTTCACCTTCTTTTTTATCCTAGGAAAGGAGGACAAGGAAGTAAGGAAGGGTGGAGGGGCAAAAGAACATGAGACATAATTATCAAGTTGATGTGTCCTCTTCAGGAACAAAATACACGTCTGACCAAACGCAGTGAACGTGCCTGGGCTGCACCCTGCCTTGTCTTGTGATGCAATCAATGAGATTAAGTCAGTGACTCGCCTGGCCATTGAAGGCCTACATTGAAATACGATTCAACTGAGCTACAGCAAAGGCAGGCGACCACGGAGAACACCCAGCCTGGAGCCAGCGCAGGCGGCTAACAGCCTCTCGTCTCCAAAGGTCGTTTCGGCAGCTAGCAGCAAAGCTAACAGCTGCTCCGCCACCTTCCATGTGCCCTATTAATCATGCAGGTCGCGGCAGTCAATGTTAAAGTGCGTCTTTGCATTGCGGTGCAGCCATGAAAGCCCAGCCGCCGCGGTGGCCCACACCTACCGAGTAATCGTCGTTTTTTTCCAGCGATGACCTCCTCGTACGCGACCATTTAAATACAGGGAAATGTTGATGACGTCTGCTCTAGATCTGGGGTAGTTCCCTGCACCGAGCCGCTATGCTAGGATAATAGCTTGACAACCGCAGCAGCGACCGTGGAGCATTTTTTTTCTTCGTGCCGGAGTGAAAAACAAACGCACCCAGCGGCTACGGCGTCCCCCGAAATGTCGTTAATGTTCACGGCCGCGTCCACTCACGACAGCACGACGGATCGAATTCACGGGACGTGACAAGTTGCCCACGGTGTGTAGCTCTTTAAACGACCTCGTCTGTTTCGTGTCCTGTGTGCTCAATGTCACACAGCCTGCCGATCCCTGTCATCGGGCTTTAACCCGAATACTGCACCTGCCTGCATCGATGAGCGTGCGTGGTTAGTGACACGTCGGACATAGCTACCTTCAGTTCGGCGACATGACCTTATCGTTTTGATGTTGCCATATTTTAGCGTTTTTCCTTTTTCAGCATTTCCTATGCGGCCGGTGTAAATGGTCTCCTCTCTTCTAGATGACAGCTGGGCCAGTCGGGAGACACTTCCGTCTACAAGCCCCGCCCCCGCCGTGGGCCAGCAGCCATTGGGCGTCAGGATTTCCCTCAAAGGCCCCGCCTTTGATAGCTAAAATCCAGCAGTTGACTGGTCCGTTGCGATGGGGTCACGCCCACAGCACGCCTCCTCAATGAATGGCACATGCAACTCGCGACGTTCTCCTCCCAAATAAGGAAGCTTTCAAATCAGGGGGAGGGGCTAGGGCAGCAAGAGGAAAGTACATCAATCAATACATATGAATATATGTATATGTATATGTATATTTCTACATGCGTATGTGTGTGTGTGTGTGTGTGTACATATTTACATCTTATGTGTAGCACTGCAACCATTTGCTCCTGATGCAAATACATTAATTTGTTTGTGTATTAGAGAGGTTTAGAAAGCTACAGCCAGGCTCATATCTTTTTTCTGTATTCGTATTCTGTGTGTGTGTGTGGATAGATAGATAGGTAGATAGATAGATAGATAGATAGAACGTGAAACACAACCCCTGAATAGGCTACAGATAAAAATATTCTCATACAAATGTGGCCTCTCTCATCAGATGGCTATAGTTGCAGGCCAGAGCCTCTCCTAGGTGTGCATTTCTCTAAGCTGAAGCTGACTCGTTAAAACTGTAATGATCATTCAGCAAGAGGGGAAAGAGTATCCTGTTCAGATGAAGTACTCCAGCTGGGCCGGCAGTATACATTTACACAAGTGCGGGTAAGATTACTTGTGCTGAGGCAGCGCAAGCAAAAGTAATATATAAACCATGCTAGCGAACTCTGCTTGTGGTCACTATACAAGAGTGTACTATGTAATCTGAGCAATTCTGTGTTGATATCAATACCAGAATGTCACCCAGAACAAAAACATCTTCTGAGGCTTAGCAGTCCCCTTATGAAACATAATCACTAGATCCAGAGTTAGTCCTTCAGATATTGATCCCTTGGGTCATTTGAACAAAACTAAAGTGGTCCGCCTTCTTTTGTAGCTTGTACTACAAAAAGCAAAGGTATTTGAGAAGTTCACTACTGACTTTCTCCCTCAGTCTTTTTCAAGTATCACTTCTTGTTGCAGTTCCTCTTCCCCAAGGCAGACCCAACCTTTGTTTGTATCCTGTAGTAGTAGCTGCACACACACACCACCCCACCCACTCTCATGTGCTGCAGGGCCTGTCAGAGTGGTTTAACAGCACAACAATGTTTGACTTGAGCTTCTGGTTTCTGCTCTTGAAAGGAGCACACGGCTGGCCCAGGTGTTACTGGTTTGATATTGTCAAGTCAGTATTCATCATCTGAGTCAGGCACCTCTGGCACCGGCGTGTTTGAACCCCCGTCCCCTGCATGCTTCTGTCTACTACAGGCCTTTTGAGGCTGGCAGTCATTCAGGCACAGTGAGTCGTGTCAGCATTTTCCTCCCTGGGTGCAACGTGCTCTGTGTTCCCCAGTGAAACTGGGCTGTGCTGCAGAGGTTCCACTCATCTCTATTTTATTTCATTCAGGGCGGCATGAATTCAAATGTGAATCAAAATGAGGTTTTTCAACCAACTTAAGCTTCATCCATCACTCTGAGACCAACAGGAGACAGAAGTGGGGTGCACCCATCAACCCCGGCTTTAAAGATTCATCAATGGAACTCAGGCCCCCAGTCATTAATTCATTAGTTCTCACTGGAGCACAGGACACACAAAGAACCCAGGGCCCAGAGTCTCAGGTTCCTCCGTTCACAGGTGTAGTGTCTCTGTGCTGCTCAGCCTTCTCTCAGATGAGACCTCTGCTGCCTCTGTATGGATAGAGTCGCGTTGCCATACCAACTGCACAAACTGGGAGATATCTGGTTCGGCCAGTGGCCCTATTGTTTGCCCAGGAGGTCAGCCATTCTCAGACTCCACGTATTGGTGCAACAGGATGAGTGTGACGCAGCATAACCCCCCCCCCAACACTCTGCAGTCTCAGAGAATGCATCACCCCAGGCTCTGTGGCCTGACTGTAGCGTGACACCGACAGTGTAGAGGACACAGTGTTAGCATGTGTTCAGAGAATACATGTAGCTCACACTGCTCAAGAGTCCCATTCAACTGAATCAAGTTACACCAAATGGCACAAAAATATTTACATCAGTCCACTCAATATGCTTCATTTTTCAATGCAAGAACCATGAATTATTCATGTTAGTGAAAATATAAGATATGGAACTGTAATGAGCCCCTCCAAGGCCTACACTCTATTTCTCCACCACATTTAAATAAAAACCCAGTTATTGCGTAACTGTGCTAATGAACAAACAGACAGCGATGAAAGCAAGATGTCCTTGGCGGAAGTAAATATAAAGCACTCCCAAGAGACAACAGACCGTCAAAACTGAAACAGCAAATGACGAGACATCCTTACATTCTGAATAGATGGATTTCTCAGAAAAGCAACTTGACAGCACCTTTCAGTAAATCCTGCCTATTAGCTAAATATCCACCTCTCACACCCAGTGTGTAGCACAGGCTCGAGTCTCAGACCAAAACTAAGATAACAATGGTCACACCATGAGGGTGTTTTACTCCACCCACAACCACATGCCCCTTCTAAAAACCTGTAAAGCCCCTTAACACCTCAGCTTGGTCATTGGGCAATTTGTTCATCAGCAAACAAGATTGAGCAAAAACTACTGGATGGTTTAACAGACAACTTGCAGTATGGCTTAAGGGTGGACTCATTAGATTTTGGTTTAGGTTCGAATTAGAGAGGATTTTTGTTATTACATTATTGTTAATGATGAATAATGAAGTAATTTATGGATGGTAATGAAAGAAATCAGTCACTATGTGCAGAGTGATATCTAGGATTGTGTGAAATCTGATCAGCTTGATTGAATTAAAGGGAAATATTGGACCATGATGGAGGTGGAAGCTCAACTGCATGCCCCTCTTAAATCCTTAGCAGCTTGTCAGAGAGGCACTGTTCTTGCATGATTCCTGAAATCAGAGAGATGCAACATGAAGTTAAGACACTTTTAAGTTGTGATACTGTACCTAACGCTTAATTTGAAGCTTGATTAGGAACCTAACCTAATTATTGAAAATCATTATATTTGAGTTTCATTGTCCTGAAGTTGTTTTTTTCCACATCAATATATGTCATATTTTCTTTATTATATTGAATGCTAACATGTTATATTATTAACTGACTGTATTTCACATTGTGCCTTATTGACACAACTGCAGTAGGTGCTTTAAAACACGAGACTCAAAACTCTTCCCAATTAAAAATTAAGGAGATGTCTCCATCTAGTGGTCACTTTTTATCACTACACACTCATAGACTTTGCTCACAGTTTGGGGGGCAGTGCGCGGAAGGGGACCCTGTAGTTCAGTCTCCTGACAGAATTCCATGTGTAGTGCCTACAAATGTGCATCAGGCTCTGATGTAAATGTTTAGGCCTTTTTTTTTAAATAGGGAGGATATTTCCTGACCTTGAAACTTGGCCCGTATTTCACTGTCAGAACGAAGGTGGCGAGACAAACGAGAATGGGGTGTCCTTTAACCCGTGTGAACCTGAGACACTTCTCACTAAATGTTTCACATCGGAAAGTCGTGTCTGTCCTATATAACTGTGTATACGTTCGGGATTTTATGCCCTGATAAAAAGAATACATTGAAAGACAAGATGTACAAAATACAGACAAAAATAGTTTAATGATAACAAGATACAGCTGATTTCATGAGTCCAAAGATATTTATCGGATCATATTGTGTTACAGGTGAGTTACAAACTTCTAGACCATGTTCTGTATTTTCAACAGTGAAAGCAGAGTCCTTGTGCTTGACAGAGGGAAACACGTGATGTGGCGACTGAGCTCTAACAATACAGGAAACGTCGTTAGTTTTCTTTTCCTCTGAACACATGAAGAACAGCCATTCAAGCTACTACATTATTTTAAAAAAGCCATATCATACCTAATGACAAGAGAGCTAAACAGATTGTCACTTTACACACATACAGTACATTCTCAATAGGATTAGCTTATGTCTCGTGCTGGGATGTCACAGGAATCCCAACTTCCACAACAGAAAAAAACTGAAAGCCTGAAAGTCTGATGATTCAAATCCTCTGAGCGTAAAGGATCGTATGAGGGGACAGGGGTTGGGGGCATCAGGGGGGTTGTGGGGGGATTTTGAGCCACAAAATCTGTTTTACTGTCTTTTTTTTTGCACCTAGCACTTCCCAGGATGTGGTGTCATGTGCTCACAAACGACACTTCCACAGCGACTGGCCGGAAAAAGGTGTCTGTCACCCAAAGGAGGAAGAGGAAGAGCAGAAGAGTTTTAGCTAAGATGGTGTCACCTCTTGCATCAAAAAAAGAGGTTGTCTCTGTCGCTCTGCTCCTCTCTGCCTCGCTGTGTTGCTGGCTCTTGGCTGTGGCCCAGAGGAATTCTCTGGTGGCCTTGGTAAATATAACATTTAGAATAACAGCACCAGAGCCGCCGCATGTGGACTTAACCCAGTTCCTGGGTCCTCACTGCGTCGCCTGCAGCTCTACCGGGTAGAATAACAGGCCTTCACGTCTCTCCTGACCTAGGTAACGGACCAGAGAGGAATAAGGGCTAATTTAGAGGAGCCGGAGATGTGGAGGATTTTTGTCAAGCCTCTTTCCTGGCCACGGCAACAAAGTGGAAGCATGGCTCTTTTAAAGAAGAGGGGCTCAATCTGGTCCTAAGGAGCATGTGGGGATACAGGGCTCGATGCTGTGGGCTGAGATTAGAAAGACCAGGCCTGCTCAGACACAAGTGCTCTGGGTAACCTGGTCTCATTTCCAACACACACCGACAATCATCCAAAGTGCAATATCCAAGACTTTTGTGGCTCAACATCATCGTAAAATATAGCTTGACAGTATCATCCATTCACTTAAATCACAGAGAAGCGGTCACTGTGGACAATAACAAGTTTAGGCACCTTGATCTGTGTGATTTCTACATTTCAGAATGTGATTGGACTTCCTCTCGTTGCTGTGGTTGACAGCGGAACAGAAAACCAAAGAGAATATGCGTTGACTAGTAGAGTTGTTATCTGTGTCCTGAAGCTACATTAATCTGAAGCGCCGCTGAGACGCCGTTTCTGAAACTCCAGCAACGGTGAATGGGACACTTTCCGAAGCACTACCGAAACAGAGAGGCTCCCTCTCAGTGCTGCCCAGACACTCGTGCTTGACGTCATCAGAACTCGGCCTTGGGCCTCAGTGACTCTATAGCTTTATGATCAATACGTACAAAGGGTGAAATAACCGTCCATATTCATAGTATTACACTTGCATCCTCTGTAGAGTGGATATTCACTTGAAGAACGCACACGTTTGTTGGCTTCGTGGCCATCATGCACTACAATTCATATGTGCCAGAACTGGACTTTGAAACCTGTACAATTTGTATTTAATCATCAAGTATCTATAATTATAATACACATTCCCACTTTGAAACAAACTACTGGTGTATGTTACATATCTACAGACCAACGCGTGATGGGTGCAATACTGTGGAGAGGACAACAGACAGCACACCATATACTATGTCACCTATAGTATATCAGTATTGCATGTTGTAGCTATATTTATACATGTTTATATAAATATAGATAAGTATATTTCTATGTACATTTTGATATTCCAACATTGCATAAAGAATAAAATAAATAATACAAATATATTCAAATCTTACCGTCAGTAGGATTTGAGAAAATGCTATATTAGAGCCAAAATAGTCCTAACAGTTGAAAGAATCATGATAATAACAATTATTATTCAAATAAAAAAAAAGAACTGTGGCTGACAGTCTGGTGTAACGTTACGAGCTTCGCCACACTTACCCTGCAAGTTTAACACGTGGGACTGCTGGAATGACTGGAGAGAGCGGAATAAGGACAGGGAAGGTCGGGCTTGTTTCCTTCTGCTCAGTCTGTCTGGGAATTTGTGTGTGTGCATGTGTGTGTGAAAGAGAGAGGGATAGACTGTGTGTGTGTGTGTGTGTGTCTTGGGGGGTGCATAAGTCTGCAAGTGTGTGTATTGAAATGGTGCAGATGGTCAACTTCGGGATAGTCCCCCTGCACTTTCACCTCCGGATGTCGGTGGCCTCGGGGTCCTCCTGGTCGGCCATCACTCCAGCTTCTGGACTCTGGCGCCGTGTTCCCTGACTGCGATTGCGCGGGTGAGCGTTGAGGCCTGCCTTGCCCGCCTTGTCTTTGTCGCCCTGCCGCGGGGGCCGAGGGTGCTCCGGCTCCGGGTGGGAGGGCAGGGGGCGGCGGTGGTGGTGCTCGACGGTGGTGCCGGCGGGAGACGGCGCGAGGGAGGAGCACAGGCTCAGGCTGTCGCAGAGAGCCCCCCAGTTCTGCTCGCACTGGAGCCGGACACTCCGTGTCAGCGCCTCCTTCACCTCCTCGCCGCAGCTCAGGAGGATATTCACCAGCTCCACATATGGACTGAGCAGAGAGGGAGGCAGATTACTCGCATGACGGCTGTGATTTAATGTCTAGTAGCACAATACATCACGGCAAAAGACAGGAATAAATAGGGTTGTGCTTTTACTATACATGGAAGAAGCGAAAGGTTCAGGGGAGGTAAACAGCAGGGATGAGGCGTGGGAGAAAATCTCGCACCCATGCAGCGCAGCGTTGCACCAGCCACTCACCCTTTAGGGAAGAGATCTTGGAAGTGGATCATCTCCACCATGACGGCCACATTCTCCTTGGCCGCAGAGCACAGGTTGTGTTTGATGTAACATTCTCTCTGGAGCTGGAACACCATCTCCTTGATGGACACACACTTCCTGCTGATGCAGCTGAACTTGTGCCGTAGACCGTGTGCCATGCACTTCAGAGCATCCTTAATGAAGGACTTCCCCTGCTCACACACACACACACACACACACACAGGCAAACACATACCTGTTAATTGAAAACTCAAGACAAATGGCAATGCTGCTGAATCTCAATAGTGGAGTGTATGTGTGGCCATGTTGGAGGACACGCTCTATGGATGTGCAGCTGTGGACACTACGAATTCAGAGATCAGTGCTGTGTGAATGACAGTTAAAAAAAATCACTGTTCCTCTTGCTGAGATATCCTTGGTGTTCTCTCACCCAAAGATGTCAGTGACCCTATAGACACACTGAGAACCCCAGTCAGGCTTGGCAGGGTATCAGCCTCTGCTATGTATGAAAGGGGAGTTGGCTGGGCCTACAGCCAGCTGGCTCGTGACCTGTGGTCCTAACTGTACATGCACCAGTCCAACGAGAGGGAAGTGAGCTTTCTGAGCGAGGGGAATTAGATTCTAGACAATGTTGTAAGGTAAAGGTGTGTGCAAGGAAGAAAACGCTGCCCTGTTCAAATCTGTTCATGGTGTGAGGCAGTGAGCCGGTGAGAAGGAAAAGGAATGTTGTCTCCGGTCAGACACATTTTTGTTGCAGACACACAGATCGACCAGTTTAGTACCTGAGAGTCAAATTTGCCAGCGTTGTGCAGGAACGTCATGCAGATTTCCTGTAGCCCCCGTATCTCGCAGGAGTTATTCTCAAAGCACTCAAACACACCACAACCGACATCCCCTGCACTCACCAGGCAGTGCTGGATCTCAGCTGGAAAGAAGAGAACACGTTAGAGGGAGGGACCTTTTAATCCGTTCACAGCAGACACAGTCGCAGATTGTTGCAGGTGCCCTGGAAATGAAAACCCTGCGGCTCGACGGCACCGCTCCTCTCTGGACACATCACAAAGCTGATGCTGCACGTAACAGTTTCCACAGACCAGAGAGTCTGTTTCGGATTCACCTTGCCTCAGAAAGATTCAGGGTAGTGGGGGGGAGGGAAGACTCATTTCCCCAGGCTGAGGGGCTTCCTGCAGAGGAACACTTGGTGACAGAGATATTACTGTGTCATTCTGCACCAGCATCTGTCTGCACTGCTTATGCCATTGAGATGGGATGGTGCATTGCAGATACAGCTTGACTGGAGGAAACAGAACTGCAGTGATTTCTATTTGGGTGTTGACCAACTGTGCATCAACAAGTCTCTCATGAGATTAAGGGGTTGCATCCCTGGCCACCGGGAGGCATATATATCCACATACATGTCATATCTGCTCCTACTCAGAGCTGGCTGACCCTCAAGTGCCATTTCTCCCCAGGACAGTAATTAAAGGCAGAAGTAAAGCACATGATTGAGGGGAAGAAAGCTATGTTCTCTTATTTTAACCCAGGGGGTGCATGCACTGTGCCACATGACGTTTGACCACCAGCAGGGAATCTGACACACACACACACACACACACACACTGCCACTCAAACTCAGTGAGACTTCATCTGGACTGTTCGTCAACTCGCAGATTGTGGAGCCGAGGTGGTTCACTCTGGCCATGAATGTTGAGTAAAGACAAAAATTACACGCGTGGTTTATCTTGGAGCTGATATCGGTGACGGGCGAGAGAAAATGTTTTTTCCTCGGTTGCGTCTTTTGTTTGTGCGCTAAACACAGGCGCAGAACATTTACCAGTGTGACTTTTTAATATTAGAAATCGACGATTGACGACAAAAGAGGCTCTATTATTTTGAGGGTGGTGGTGGTGGTGGTGGTGGTGTGGGGGCGGTGGGGAGGGGGGAGGGGGGGGGGTGCAGGCACTGAGTTGAACGGGGGGGGGGGGGGGGGGGGGGGGGGGGGGGGGGGGGGGGGGGGGGGGGTGCAGGCACTGAGTTGAACTTCAGTGCGCTTGCAGGAAAAGTGAGCCGCTGTCAGCAGCAGCTTGTTTTGGCATCGCGGGAATGTGCTTGGATCGTACGAGCTTCGGCCGCAGCGTGCATTGAATTACACAGTGGTGTTAGCATGGACTATCTCCCTTTCTCGCTCGCTCGCTCCGTGCGTGCGCGTGCGTGCGTGTGTCTGTGCGCGGGCGCTGTTGGACCCCTCAGAAATTGGCCCAGTGGTCGCAGGAGAACAATTAAGCAACAATATTCAACCACTAACGCGTCGTGCGTAAAAGTTGGTTGTGAACGGTGCATACGGTGAACTGGGGAGTAGGGACACTTTTAATTAATATAAAGCAGCCAGGACTTTATATTAACACATAATCACATTGGGGGCTTCTGTTCCTGACTAAAATGTGTATTTAAGTGTGCTGGACCAAACCACCCAGCAGCCGTCTACACACTGAGCCCAACTCAACACAACCCGTTCAGAAAAGCCTGGTTTTATTTGCCCCCCATAGAAAACTGTTAAATACACTCAGGCAGACACGCAAGCAGCACCAGCGCGCACGCACGTACACCTAGACGCGCCGCCGTATACATTACCTATTACCTTGTGCCTTCTATTTATAGTTTACTAACATATTGCGTTTCAGTATGAGAGTATTTACAGGATCTCGTCTTTCTGCGTAATCGAAAAAGGGTCAACCCTGCAGCAGAGCGCCTGGCCTTAAGTTGTGATATTAAAATGGATCATCCTAATAAACAGTAGTTTGTTTCAAGCGGCCGGATGCGTCCCCTGGGGGGTTTCATCTGCAGCCACAGGAAACACGTGTCCGGACAAACCCAGCACGTAGGATGAGTGGAGCAGTTGCGCCAAACCGAGAAATCCCACACATTCTTTATTCCCCCCACGCTGGCACGTCGCTTTCTTACCTGTGTTCTGCAGGGAGAGTCGTCCTTTCTGGCTCACAGGCTTCTCCGGGGGGCTGTCGTGTATATCAGTATTATCCGATCCCACCACTTGCTCCAACACTGACAGAACCAGCAGAGCCACGGCCAGTTTCACCAACATCGCGTCTCCTGGCGGTGCGCTTCGTTTCCCCCAGCAGCGACGACCCGGCAGCGTGTACGTGCGTGTGTGTGTGTCTGTCTCTGAGTGTGTGTGTGTGTGTGTGTGTGTGTCTGAGTGTGAGGGGTTCACCTTGGATCAGCGCTCGGCGCAGCTGCGAGTCGGTGCGTTATGGCGCAGCTGTGGGGACTGACTGCATGAGCTGGAAGGGATGCTGCTGCCTATATTTCTCAGAGCCCCGTGTGTCAATTTGGATGAAGGAGTTAAGCAGGTGTTGTCGGTCGGGGCTCCGCGACCAATCAGAGGCGTAGACATCAACGTCCAAGGTTTTAGGGGAGTGTCCTGCGAAAGTCCCCTTTTTTTGCCGTAAAACTGGCGCTGGAAAGCAAATATCCACGAGCCCGATCACACTTAGGCATTGTCATAGTCTCCCTCCAACAGGTCACATTTGCACTGTAACTCACAGCCCCCGTTTGCAGAGACAAATGTGTGTGCGTGCGTGTGTGTGTATGTGTGTGTGGAGAGAGCCATAAAAAGTGGACCACTTATTTAGGCTGCGAGGCAATAATGTATGAGAGCAGCGGGAGGAACGAGAAACACCAGGTGCTGCCAACAGGCTGGAGAAATTTGAGGCATAAGATGTCCAAGTACTCTCCATAAAATAGGCTTAGCTTGTGGCTCTGCAACCTCAAAGTCATTAATGCAGGGTAGTAATTAAATTAACTGCAGCTTCCAAGATGTCTGCGCTCCTTTCTCTCCTAGAAAGTAGGTGAAAAGTTAGAGAAACAATTCAATGAAAACCGCACAGTGAAAAAAAAAAGAGAGGGTTTTTACCAAAGATGATACAAACAACGAGCAAGATGGCGACGTCGCTGAGTTTAGATCCAGATTAATAATTCAATCCAATTTAGATTTCCTACAAATAGAATCATAATTCAATTTCTGGTGGGGGTGGGGGTGAATGAGCGCGAAGAGGCTTTGTTACACAATGCCCACTGTATAGTCTGTGACAATGATGTCTTCTAACCACTACTACATGGAGAGCTCGAGGAACGGAGGGCCAGCGCTGGCGGGGGCCCCACATTTGGAGACGCTGCTGGGAGGAACCATTTTCAAAGAGCAGCACTTGAGGATGCCATGTGGAATAACTGCAAACAGACATGCGCTCGCAGGAGGAACATAAAGTTAAAATGTTTCCAGTGACCTAATGCTGCTGCCACGCTCAGGTTAAGGCCTCTCTAGGAGCTGCACGTCGCCCACGCCAGCCTCCGCATGTGGAGGGGCTGCAGGTGGAGAGGGGATGGAGGTGTAGGGATGGCAGGAAATGACTCTCAAGAAGCAGGGTGGGCAACTGCACTTGTTTCCCAAGCCTCTAGGGGGCCCACTGATACTAATTGTTTCTTCATTTCCTTAATTGCAACCACAGCAACAGAGCAACCTCCACCATAATAAACCAAGAATTACAAGCGTCTCGAGCTCCAGACAGTCCTAGGCCAAACACACCGAACACACACACACACACACACACACACTCAGACCAATAGGTTCACATTCTACAAGTACAGGCATTTTAAATGTTCCTCTTCACTTAACCTGCGTGCCTGAGGATTGTGGGAGCAACAGAGATAACAGGCGAAACTACGCCCTGAACCACATCCAGCACCTTTCTTCCTTATCGCCGGCGGTTTGCCGTTAAACGCTGAGGTTGGGTGGCAGATTAATGAGGAACAAGGAGGTGGTCCGGTGTTTGCGTGTGATCAGGCGAGGGGGTAAAAAGGGACCAGCGAAAAACCCAGACCCTGAGACAAATACATTACGCCACTGCTCAGGCGCCCCATAAACGAACATGGGGAAACGATTGGCGGTCTTGTGTGCACGCGCATGTGTGTGTGTGTGTGTGTGAAAGACAGACAGAGGAACAGACAGACAAACGGGCATCTGATTGTGGCCGGCCGCATTTCACAGAGCTGTGACTTTGAAATCTTTTCATAAAATCCTTTTTTTTTTTTTTTTTTTTCATGGGAAGCTCTGGCTTCTCCTGCTGGAAAAAAAACCTTAACTTTAAAACCCAGGCTATATTTAGACCATCAGTGAAATTAGCCCAGAGCAGGAATTGGAATCCCGCTCTAACCTAACCAAAATGGCAATCACTTACAGCTCTAAATATAGATAATTATTATCTTCAGACTGCAGTATCTATCGTTTTAATTGAGGTTTACAGGCAGTGGAATGAATTTTGGAGAAGTCACCACAGCTGAGAAATGGGAGGTATTTTGGCCAGGAGATGGTGCAGCGTAGAAAACCTCAGTATTTCAATATTCCCATAATATTCTCATGGTGGATGTGGTGCACTTTTCTTCTGCCATGAATTCATAATGATTTTGTCCTGCTTTTGTCTTTCGTGTCATCTCATGACTCTGACACAACATTTAGACTCGCTATTAGCCTGGTGTGATCTAAATTTAACGTGCCATCACTACAGACCTTGTTCTCCCCATTTATATAAAACTTCTTCCAGTCAGTGGGCCACAAATTGGCTCACGAGCACAGAGCGGAAACTGCTATGCAGCAGTATTCTCAAAGTGCCTGGGAAGGCATGTGTGCAGCTGCGTGCGCGGTGTGGCACACGCCTGGAGCCGCGCTTACTGTGTTTCCAGTTGTACCTATACCACAAACTGGAATCTCCTGCTCAATTCATGTCTGTTAAGAACTACCCATGCTGTGAACACACCCTCGATTTGGCCCAATCAGTGTGCGGCAGTGGTCCGCAGGCTTGTAATAGCATGTGTGTCACTGCTGTCGACTGGTGCTGCATTCAAAGCCATATGGGAAAACCCTGCAGAGAGCTTTCATACCAAGACCTACAACTGAGACGTGTTCAGACACTGTAGTTATTTAGAGACTTTTACACATACCATTGTGATGTTAATCAGTTAGCGTAGCATATGACTTTCAGTGATTTCAAACAGAGACATGCATCTGCTCTCTATACAGCTCAGTATTTTGACAAAAAGGTCTTTTTTTCTACAGTATTTTAACACACATATTCCAAACTAAAGCTCCTTAACATATCTTAGATTCACTTGTCTTGTTTCCATGACAATTAAACTACCTCCATGCACCAAAGAAAACCTGTAAATAAAAAGAAGACCATGAGTTGAAGGGATATGTCATCCACTTCATTTCACTCAAACCCTCCATCCACCCCTCAGCCGGCATAGTGGTGAGTAGATAATGGGTGCATTATCATCTTTGGGTGAACTATGCCTTTAATGTTCCAAGAATGACCAGTCCCACTCTACAGTCAGTGTATTTCCCTTTTTTCCTCTTTTTTTTTTTTTTTTTACAGCATTTGAAATTCAGCCAAGGTCAGGGGAAGCGTGGCTACAACCCCAAACTCCAAATTGTTCATAACATTTTAGGAGCAGGTGAATGGGTTTTAACCCCTTTACTCAGAGGAGAGATGTAAATTACTGGAAGGTGAAGAAAAGTGGTATTCTGATATTCAGTGAGCGTTAACTGCTTCCTTTGAACGCCACACGAAATACCAAGAATTGGCACTTACGACAAGAACATTCAGCGGTTTGACTGACGGTCAAACTGCTTGACCAAGTAAACGAGAATCCAAAGTCAAAGCTTTATTCATGAGGTTGGAATAATCTCTGAATTTATGTTTCCAGAGAAGCTTTTGACGGAGGAGCAGCCAATTACGGCATTTTTTTGAAACACAAAAAAGTTATATTTAAAATTGACCAAAAATGACAATCCTGACCTCCTTTACGAAGCTATTCCTGAGCTTTTGATGCATCTCATGACTGCAGATGTCCGTTTATCATTGTCTGAACAATTCAGGAAACTCAAAGAATCTCATAGTACTCTGTTTTTAAGAGTTGCGTTTGAATAGTGTGTTCTGCAAAGGCACAACAGGGTTGTTGCCTCCACACTTGTCTTTCACCACTCGTCTGTTTACAGTCATTTGATGACTTGAACCCGGTGCAGAGCTGTCGCTGCCTGCGATGCCAAACGCTCTGTGCCTCAAGTAGGAGGATTGTCGCAGCAAGGCTGTTGCAGTTTGCGTAATATTCATGTTTACATAAATATCATTTGTATTGTTCCAGCAGGTTTTAGGAATCTATTTCAGCTCCACATTGTGTAACAACATTGTCTCCTTTTGGTAACACTGTCCAGAAAATAGACAAGTATGCTTTGACAGCAATAACATTCATTCACTTTGACTGCTGTACTATAAACATACAGAAAGCAGACATGTGTTCTGAGTTGGGACCCCTGGGGCCCTGGCAAGTGATCGACCAATGAAACCATAACAGAGAGGCCAGGCTGGGGTGTGAGTGTGTGTGTGTGAATGTGGGGGGTGGGAGTCGCTTTGCTGGGAGGGAGGCTTCTGTAACAGCAATTAATGTTCAGTTTACAGACTTCTGATAATGCTTCACATGAAGCATGTGGCTGTAATTCAGTTATTTATTAAGACTGTGGTGGACAATTTTCAAGTATTTCAATCACTGCATCCCCTCCATGGTCCGTACCACTTAATAATCTGTGATCAACGGTCATGTGAGCATCTGTTCAGGGAGTGGATTTCAAAATCCAAAATACCATCCAATTATGAAAAGGAATAGTGTCTGAAGGGAATGGTTTGACATTTCCTAGAAATTGTCCGCTTTGGCTTCGTATTTATCGCAGAGAAATTATTGTTTTATCGATTTGAATTGAACGAATACAAAACTAAAATAAATACAAATAATATGTGTGTTTCTGTTTTACCTTGAGCCTATACTATGTTTTGAGATCTGGCAAGAAAAATAAGATGAACTCTCACAGCGTGAACATTGCTTTCACAACCCTGTGGAGGAGCAGGGAGCAAGGAGAAAGGAGCAGTGCTGGGCCCTATGAAGAAGGAGTTATAGAATATCAAATACCAAAAGTCTTCGAGGAACTTGAAGATGATATCCCAGTTTCTAAATCTGTCTCAGTTTATGAGTGCATTTACTGCGTGTGTGATGGTGTCAGGCGATGAGCTTGTATTTCCTGAGTGTTGACTAGTGCCTGGTCAAACACGTCTGTTAGCTTGACCTCTGTTCATGCTGCAGGCAGCTTTCCTTCTTACTGTTAAAGGGACCTGCAGTAATGGAGCTGAGTGCCGGTTGTCTGTTAATTGAAATCACATTAATATTCCACGTATGACGGTTTCAAATCGCTTTACCTAAGCAATGCAGTTCCTTGGGTACTTAATAAAGAGTGAGGATGATAAGATGTACTGTTCTCGAGAAAGGTTAGACATAGACTGAGAGTTTTCCGGAATTCATAGATCGATGGAAGCTTCACTGTGGGTGTGCATACCAAAACAGAAAAATATACCATCTGTTTTGCCAGTGAGCTGCAAAGCATCCCCCTGTCTTAACTCACTCTGTGTTCACTCACCTGTACTGGTGAGAAGAGAGGTTTTACTGGCCCAGCTCAGCAGGCCAGCTCTGAGCTCGGATTCCAACCAGTGTGAGAGCACCACATCTCAGAACCTCATTTTAACTCCCCCTCAAACAATGTGCTATTATAGAGTTTGCTGTGTATGGTTTATATTTCTACAGCGCTGGCAATGACAAAGTGCTCCGTCTCATTACCGTCCATATAAGCCCTCAGGCCTCGCAGCACAAAGGAGTGATTGAGTGATAAGGGGAAAAGAGATGGGCTGTAGCTGCCCATGAGAGCCCTCCTCACCTTGGCTGCTACAGCCCCGATGTCTCTAGCCATGATGTCATCATGGCTAGAGACACAGGGGTCGACCCCTCTGATAGGTGGACATGCTCGTACAAAAGAGAGCAGCTGGGACACAAAGGCCCCATTTAATGAGGGTGAGACATGAGGCCAGAGCAGACTCCGTGGGTGGCACATGGTGTCATAGCTGCTGAAAAGACCGGTGAGCAATTAATCATCCGATTCAGGCCCTGGGCAAAGGGCTTATTATGTAAGGTCAGTTTGGACACCACCATTGAGGCAGAGGGAGCCTTTCTGGGTTACACTTTCATTTCATCACACTGATCCCCCAAATTTGCCTCGATCCCATATTATTGAATCCAGGGATGCTATATTTATCATGATGGACAGGTCCAACATTTGTGCAACATAATATGACACACTTACCCCTCATTAGAGATGAAGGGTCCTTTGTGGCAGCCTGACAATCATTAAAACTTCTCCCCTGGCTTGGCTTGTTTACTCTCTGGTAATTACCAGGTGATTGTGTGGCCTGTGACCCACATTCAGAGTCATGTCAGCCAAGACATAGGGGATAATTGACAATATTCAGAGAAGTGCACGTAGAGAGAGAGAGTGTTAAGAGTGGATAGTCATTTGTTCCTGCCTCATTAGACGCTGTTAAAAGACGAGCTGGCTCACAGTATTCTTGCAGCGGAACAATACCTCGTTCCCGTGTAAGACCAAATGTTATTGCTGGCCAGAGAATTTGTTTGAGAATACATATGGCAGCCTCATCTATCCGTTTTTGCGTTCATTAATCCATTTAATCGCTTGTCGTATGGAAAAATAATAATAAACATGTCAACTGGGTGAGCTCACTGGGACATTTCTGGACCTGTCAACTCCTCAAATCTACCCGTTTCACCTGTCCAAGTGAGTACTACACTGCTGCTGGCAGAAACCAGTGCCTGACAGTGTCCCACACACACAACCAACAAACAAGCCCCATTTTGAATCCTTAACCATACATTACAGTTGGCTAGTGACATCATCTTTCCAAAAGCTCCCCCACAGTTCCTGGGCAGAAGCTTCCCTTTAATGAGTTTATGAATATGGCCTTGCATTAATGCTGAAAATTACATTATGCTATTCACTTTATTTATTATGTGATTACCTGCACAAAAAAACCTGGCCTACCCGTAACAAATAAAAGCCAAAGTGTGAAAATGCAATGGGTTGCATGCCTCCAGCATCACTAAGGTTGGCACACCAAAATGAATTTGGCAGTTCTGTGAAATTTCTGTCACCCACTGCACTGTGAGGTCTACACCACTGGGTGTTAATCCTAGTCTGTTTGTTTAACGGCTTCCACACGGCAGGAAGGTAGAACGTGTTAGGTAGGAAGAGACAGTGTATTCAAACAACATGACGGAGCTGAGAGCACTGGACACCAAGGACCGAATGTTAAAAAATGCAATTGCACAATCTCCAAATTTCACAAATGCCTGTTTGACATGTCACATCGGAATAGAGACAGAAATTGAATTCAACATGTGTTAACCATACACATAATTCGAGGCTTTTAACCAAAGCAATTTCAGAGCAGATGCTAAGCATGGCTAAAAAAAAAAAAAAAAGCTGATTCATGGGTGGAGTTTAATGCCAAAACCTAAATGGACAAAATGTAATTTTCATTTGTCAACAACCAACTTGTCAACTGGGTTTCATGTGGTAGTTAAGAGTTATTTGCATATAAAAAGACAGCTTGTGAAGGGAGAAAGTACCATTTTATATGTTTGTTATTAGCCAGGGCTCATTGGACCCTGAAGGACTATGCATTGGTGAGCAATAATAAGTCCGTTGGGTTGCTCATTAGAAAAGTGTTGTTTGACATGGCTTGATTGGGGGGCATTGTTTCTATACTGGCGCCTGTGTTTACAGAAAACAGCATTGGACTTTTATGGTAACAACACAACAGCTTTGTATAAGACTACCTGTCGGTAGAATAAAGCCTGTTATTGGACTGTTGAGGCTCTTACGCATTTAGCATGTTCTTGTTGTTGGAGAAAATGCAAAGGAAAGAATGATTTTGTGATTGTGGTATAAATAAAGCCCATGATGTATTTAGAATAGTTGAGGTTAATTAGCCAGCTCATGAATTAGTGGTTAGGTCCAGATAAAACCAACATGTCACAGATGCTTGTGAACCTCAGTGCAATGAGGTTACAATTGTAGGATGTTTTGGGATATTTGTCGTTAACGATGTGTGTTGTACAGTTAGCGGTAATTGATTGCTGTGATGGTGTGTGTTGGAACATGTTGTATTTTTCCATAAGACTGGGCCACTGCAGTAGATGAAAAGCTCTGGGATCGTCCAACCTTCCCAGGAATTCCCAGAATTCCAGTTCCTAATTATGACATCTGCAGAGCAGAGGGCCAATACACCCCCCATCCCAACACCGATTACAAACACACACTTTGCGTAAACACAAGCATGCACACAAAACACACACACACATTCCAATTACCCAACGAACAGCATCATACCAGAGCAGAGACTCAAAATGATGGAGAAATAGAGGGAGATGATGGAGAGCCTCAGAGCACAGACAGTACATGAGGGATTTGGGTTAGGAGGAGAATAAGAAGGTTATATGTGTGCCAGAGAATTACTTCAAATTTGTAGTCCAGTCATCTGTATTTGTCTTTTTGTCTTTGCAGGCAATTAATGAGCTTGGCCCTGTTCCTGGAAGTCTTGAGGATCAAGTCACAGATCTTCTTAAAAGTAGGCCAATAGAAAATCTTTGGACAAGTTAGTTTTCAAAGCTTTAGCCTTATAATTTAGTAACTAACAAATGATACGAGTCGTTGGGGCTGTTTTGAAAGGGCATAATATTATGTTTGAAACTGGAGATATATTTACAACAATAAAAACTGACCCGATTGTATGTGCTCCCAAAAGTAAAGCGGCTAACTGCTCTAAATCGAGCAGTCGTCAATAGACACCCTTATTTGTGTCTTACTTTGGTAAAACCTGCTACATTTCATCTTCTGTCCATAGATAAGCTCCAAAAAAACCCACTGATACATCATCTTATCTAACCATTTACATTAAACCAAGTTGCCTATCTGCACATCTTGGAGATCCATGACAGCACTAATATGTTATGGTGTCATCTTCAGTTCTTCACACATCTGTTGGCTAGTCAAACACATATTAATTCTGGAAAAAAATTTGGAAAACTAAAGACTAGGGAAATTGCTTTGACACAAGGTAGAAACTGGCACAGAGGAAAGGAAAGGAAAGAGCAGTAGCAGGAAAAATATTAAATTTCCTACTAAAAAACACATTTTCCAACTATCAAGCATATTACTTCTACATTTCCCATTCAGATCAAACACATGAATGCTGGTTAACTGTGTTGTCAGCCTGGCTTAATGTACGGCCTATTCATTTAATATCCCATAAATGTTCTAGGACAGAAATTCCATTTTATACCTTCCAGAGTCATGGAAGGCACGGACTGAGCATACATGCCTCTGTTTGCTCTTTGTTCCTTGGGGAAAGTGCACTGATTAATTGCTACTATTTTGATGACATGTCAACTCACAGTTAGTCAAGATTAATTTATGTGCATGGCAGTTCAGTAAACAGATTTGTTGACCAATAGGTCCCCAACCTCATTGCACTGCTGTCTGTATATAAAGGGGGTCAAAAGTCTGCCTATTTTAGTGTCACTGTAATGCTGTTAAGTGATCCCACATTTTTTCTATTAAATTCATATTTTGAATAAATTTTTTGGTACAGTGTTAGGCATTGTGTATGAATTTTCTGAGGCACAAATATACAGAAACCTAACATGCATATGTGTGTTTATTTTAAGAATAGAACACCTGGCCAAACCGCCTTGTGGGAATACAAGAGGGCTTTATTGGAGATGGCACACAGGGGACCTTCATAAGTCGCTTAATAACATTTGACATAAGCAGTACTTACCAGTGCTTGTGGTTCCATCACTAATGCTGTGTGGCTGATAGAGACCAGTCTAATAGGGTGGGAAGGCTCAGTCTTATTCACTTTTTCTCCCCCTACGCCGCTCTATCCAAGAGAAAGAAAAAGAGAGAAATAATAAGATTTTGGAGGCAAGAGAAGGAAAAGGGGAAAGCAAAATCGAGTGATACTGGACCAAAAATACACAGAAGCAGTTGCACAAACACTGAACAGTGAAAGCTCAGAGGCTGTGTTGGCAAACCAAGAAGCTGCGATTGCTAGCCAATATTATATTAGACTGAATCAGAGGTCTGACTTTGTGACAAGAAACTCTTAGATCATTCCTATGGGTCAGATCATCCTCCTTACTTACTCAAAGTACTCGAATGACCTAAAGTGACAGTAATCTGAATATTTTTTTATTGACATACACCGCCTATTTCATTTTGGTCCATGTCCCATTCAATAACGTAGAGGAGGCAGGATCTGTGACCTACACACAGTGATGTCATCCATTATTCTACTGTCTATGTGCAGTAAATCAGTAAATCTGAATCTTAGTGAAGCATAGACAAATATGTCTGGAGAACTATGAGGTCACTTGGATTCATCCTATGGGAACCATGAATGTATGAACCCAACCAAATTTTGTTCCAATCCCTAAAACCATCGGTAGAGACAAATTATCCTAAACATAGCTTGCTAATAGGCTGACTTTGCCATCAGTACAATCCTGCCACTAATATTGCTGACAGTTGGAGGTTACACTTTAAAAATGTGGTTTGCATTTAAAAACACAATTGGGATTAATTTGAGGGGGGGAGTATGGTCACGGTTAAACAGAACAACGTTTAAAGCTGCGAATAAACAGGATGGAAACGGCAGGCACTGGTATCAGTGTTACACAAACATCCCCTGAGACCGATTCCCTTGGATGTTTTACGGTACTTTAACAACATCGCACTGCTTCCACCTTTGCTTCTGACAAACAACAGTTATAATTCGCACAGCCACACGAGGTCCTTCTCAATAAACTCCAACATAGTTCATTTAAGGCATTTGAACAAAAAAAAAGCAGTGCAGTGATTTTTCTGGCAAGCACCAGTCTCCAAATTTAGCCAATGTCTTCTAGGTCAGGAATGTTAGATAACCTGCTACCAGTTTTCAGGCCATGCCTAAGTGTTTGT
This sequence comes from Pseudorhombus dupliciocellatus, assembly GCA_016785235.1. NCBI lineage: Eukaryota > Metazoa > Chordata > Actinopteri > Pleuronectiformes > Paralichthyidae > Pseudorhombus > Pseudorhombus dupliciocellatus. The sequence continues at coordinate 3,662,715 of JAFBJW010000130.1, read as the reverse complement.
GTTTGTAACCGTATGTGTGAACATTCCTTGCATGACCAAGCATCGGAGCTGAGTGCACAGAGGGGAGTCAGTGGAGTGCTTGTAGATCAACTCAGTGAACTCTGGTAGGCCACTTCATCCTTCATTACCTTGTGCTGAAAGATTGCAGTAAGAAAGGTGGAGCAGACTACCTTCAGCCGTTTGTGCACACACAGAACACACGTTTATCCAGCTCACAATCCCTGATCTATCCCTCAAACCCACACTTATCCATTGCCCCTGAGCACCTTTTATTGACTTGTGTAATAAATCTGTTCTTTGTTCAGCTGGTTGGATTTCCAGAGACGTTGTTTCTCAACCTCACTGACCTGATTTTAAGCTCATCAAATGTTGTATCTCATGTTTGTCAAGAGCTTCAAATAAATCATATTGGCATTTTGGTGGATTCAATGTTGCTCTTCTTTCCATACGTCCATATATCACATTAACAAATGTCCTGTCACACTGTTTGTGGTTGCATTAAGCAACCGTAAATAGCATCTCTACCCCAAGGTTGAAAACCCTGGCGTAAACATTCAAAGCTTAGCTCCTCTTGTGCAACCAGTTGAAATAAACTGGACTTGTAAGTACTTGATGCAATGTTGACGTCTTCCTCCATTGCAAACCTCTCATCGGGGGGGTGGGGGGGGCAGCGTATGCTAGACGGTTTTACGGTCTGAGGAGCTCCAGCACAGCGAGGTGCAGCTTAGTTTTCATGACATTGCGATGGTGGGCGCCACTCATCTTCATGGCTGCAGATTCCAACCCCCAATCTGATGATTACGTTGTTTTGGCCATTCCAGCATGCGTGGTCATACCTGTGGGTTGGATGGGAGCTGCAGACAGCTAGTGAATTGAAGTTGAGTGTTTATGGTGTGAGAAGCAGCCCTGGGGTCTGAACGTTGGTCTTAGTGGAGTCGGTCACGGTAGGTTTGGTGAAGGAGGCAGACAATGGCTCCTCCGGTGCCTCTGTGGTTTCAGGCTTCTGTGGTAGGAACTGATCCGAGCTGCGGTATCACATGATTTGAGTTAGCTTAAACCTATATGTCTGTGGGTTAATGCTTATGGTTAACAGCTAGCCAGTCCGTACATATATGTGTGTGTGTGGCTGAGATTTAGCTGCTAATCCAAAACCAGGCTTGCGAGACCTAAGCTGCATGGGCTCTTTGCTGGTTGAATGTGCACGTTGGTTTGGGTTAGAGGGAGCTGGCCTGAGGAGCTGAGGATGTAGCAGACATGCACAGTGGTGGGAAGTATGTGGTAATTATTGTGTTCAGGACTGCCATCTGTCAACTCTCCCCTTCTAGATATTTACTGGACCCACATTCCTCCTGGGTTAGTGGATGGGATGCACTGTGTGCTGGGTGTGTGTGTGTGTGTGTGTGTGTGTGTTAAATGCATGTATACACAAAGTGGTGCATATGGTGTGTATGCCAAATTCAATGCCCTAGGCCATCTTCCATTGAAATAGCTTATTCTCTCTCTCGCTTTTTCTCCTTCCTTTTTATTTTCTCATGGATGATATTCACTCAACAGATTAAGTTTGTCTTTTTGTGTTATTTACATTTTTCAGAGACGCGGTTATTTATTGAATATACAAATATAACTCGGTCTGTTTATGTGTTGTGTGTATGTTAGATTCCAAACATTCTCCCTGTGTTACTGTGCAAAGCAGTGGGTGCATTAGTTAAGCTTGTCTGCGGACAGAGTGGGGGTGAGTAATTTTTATGGTTTACATAGTTATACGCAGCCGGTCCAAGAAAAACAAACGAGAAATTTGTTAGGTTGGGTTCGTCCTCACTGTTTGTTTTTAGTGTACCTGCAATGGTATGACCTGGCTTCGCCAGTAAAGTGCTCATGCTGTTGAGTTTTCTGGTGTTGCTCAGTGGCAGGAAGAAATCGATTAAAAGTTTGTGTTTGAGACGATTTGACTCTGCAGGGAGTGAAGAATAAAAATAGACATGTGCTCTACCTTTCCCACTGAATAAACAGCAGTCCCGATCTCAGGAGGGAGTAGCTTTAGTGGCATAGCCTGTGGAGCCAGAGCTGATTTTGGGGGATTATTATAATCCAGTCAGCTAACAGAGATATTCCTTTTACCAAGAAAGACAGTAAAACTCTTGCAATGCCAAAGAAAATAATGAGAGATCTGTGGAACAGAAACAAAGACAGACAAGGATGGACCGAAAGTCTCACAGAACTTCTCTCTCAAGATCCTCTGCAACTCCAAAGACTGAAGATGCTCGTGCATGAGGAGCAACTTTGGTCCAATGACGGTGTCTTATTGCTTTTCCCGGCTCCACAGACAGACAGCGAAGTGTGCTGATGTCAGAGGGAACGACTTGAGGACTGCTCTTGGCGAACGGCCAGACAGGTTGGTCAGTAAACATGGCACAGGTCCTCTGTATAACGTGTTTGTTGTTTGAAGTATGTACAGCAGGCATGGCCCAAGGAATAGTCTTGGCTGTCATAGTGGGACCCTCGAAAGAGTCTGTGTTGTTATAGGAAGGGTCCCAAGCCACGGCATCAGCTCTTATTCCCCACAGCCACTCATGACAAACCAGCAGGCCTCAGATGTGGCTTTTCCACACATACAAGAGCCGAGTGGTTCAGACTAATATTTTATAGACCTGTAAAAACAGCACCATAAACAGAGGCTTCACTGAGTAGCACGTGGGGGTCTTGTCCTGTAAACCAACAACTCAATGAGGCAATGATTTTTGTGTGTGCGTGTGTGCGCAGACGAAGCTTGGTGTTTTATACCCATCTGTAAAGATAGGTGTGGGATTCTAAGTATCTGAGCTCAGCTGGTTACACGACCTGCAAGAGGTGTTTCACATCCATGGTGTTCTGTGTGGCCACAGCCTCCTTAGCACTGACTTCAGTCATGACTTTACAGACATCTCAGCGTCTCCCTGAAGGTCTGTTTCTCATGGCAGTAAATTTTATTTGTTGGCTCAATCACCCACTGGCTTGACTTGGAGAATCACACTTTCCTAAATCATAAATGAAGTGAAATATAGTTGTCTGAAATACTGTATGGTGGAGATTTCCCAGAATATGTTGTTCCTAGAAAACTGGGTGCTAAATTTCAGGAATGCAACTGAAACCAAAATGTGGGCCAAATGGTTTCTACGAAAGCCAAACTTGGAAACAACTTTTTTTTGGCCTATCAATAGAGAGCATTATGGTGGGAGATGGGATCGAGTGATGGGAGGTGGAGCGGGGTATCTTTTAACGATTACACTGCTCATAATTTAAAGTTGTAAAATGACTGATCCACTGAGAGAGCATACTTCTTCTGCAGTCTGAATGGACTAGATCTTGGGCCTGCTCACTTTTCTGAGTCACACACACACGGAAGGACAAGGCCAAGCATGAGTGCCACCACATGAATGGAGATAAATGCGGTGAGTGTCTGAGGTTTCCAACGTAGCTATGTTATATGAGTAAATGATTAATCCACATACTTGGACCCTGTCTCCTGCCCACAGCAGCATACTCCAAGGCCACACAGCTGGTACCAATTTGCGTGCCCCTGCCACATTGTGAGCCAACTTCATGGCTTATCGCAGCCGGAATTCACTCCTTCCTCTCATGCTCAGGCTATTTTTGGCTTTTCTGCCCCTTTATTTTTAGTCACGGCTGCTTGTCTAGGTCATTGATGTGCTTTTGATGTGGTGTTTCAGCTAAAAGCAAAGCACCGTGCCTGGGCCCTAAACTGTCGTGAATCACCTTCAGGATGCACGGTTTCCTTGCAGTCACAAGTGCTCCAGCGAGCACAGCACAACTGCTTTGCATTTCTGTGTCCCTCTTAAAAGCTGCAGATGTTACCAGTCACCTGGATGTGGTGGAGGCAAAAATGCATCTGTGTTTTTTGACTGTTAATGTCTCAGTGTAGGTTTACACGTGAGACTATGTTCGTGCCTGACTGTGCCCCTCGGTCCATCAGGTTTAAATAATCTGGCCCCCATTAAAGCCTTGGCAAATGAAAACACAAACAATAATAGACCGGACAGTCTCTGATAATCTTCATGTGAGCGTGTCTTCTTTAAAGACATCAAAGTGGCCACTCATGGGACATGTGGTGCATTTCCCGACTGCGACAGACACTAGGGGTGACCTCACAGGGGAACGGAAGGCCCCCAGGCTCCTCATGTTATGACCTCATTGGCTGTTCGGCGGGAAATGAACTTGTCTCCCTGTCCTCTGTGTCTTGGCTCATCCCTGGGTTCTTGGGTAGACTGAGAGCCACAGGGAACATGGAGTACATCCCAGATTAACATAATGGAGTTAATTGATCAACTAAAGTTCAGTTGGGGGACAGTCCTTGAATGCACTCACTCCTTTTCTGTGTGTTACTCACTGAGATCCAAGATTACCTCACTCCATTCGTTGCTTCATATCTGAATCTGAGCTCTCGGGCCACATTGATAGTAATGACAGCTCCCTTTGTCTCTTTCTGTTGCCTTTTTTTGTCCAGCTCTCTTATTTCTTGTTGGGCTCAATCTGGACACAGAGAGCAGATGGACTGTTGGCTCCAGTTCGAGAGATGAGTGGACATGAAACTTTTCCATGGATAATGAAAGAAGAAAAGGTTGATACTTTGAGCCATACTCTTAACTTGCCTTTGTGCTGAAGGTTAGAGGAAAAGACCAGTACTACTTTCAAGCTACAATCGACAGGTAGCAATGACTGAATATAAAGATTGATGAAGTGTTGACACTTCATCCCACTGAAAAAACCTGAAGACAAAATATCCTAACCAAGGGAACTCTCCTCTAGCCCTAGGGTGAAGTAGTGACTGCATGACAGACTTGTGTTGTTGGATTTCTGCCCATATACCCAACTGACCAACTATAAATTCATGTCAGCTATTGTCAACCATTTTCAACGGGGGGTTGGATTTATGGCCTATACTGCAGCCAGCCACCAGAGGCACAATTGAGGTTTGGTTTCTTCTAGCTTTGTGTTAGCCCACTGTCTGCATATCACACATAGATAATAAACTCAACAATTCCTTAAAAGTATCACACTGATGTCTGTACCAGTGCAAATATATATGGGAAGTATGGATTCAAGTTCACATCCAAATATAGCATGACAGCCGAGTCTGACTAATGTTCAACTTTACACCACAAGATGCATCGTCCATCCTCATATATGATGCCACGCTGCTGAGATTCGGACCATACTATGAAAGTGTCGGGTCTACACTGTCCACTTCAAAACTAATCAGACAGGTCAAGGCCAACACTCCCATCAAACTCCTGGAAAATGTCGCTTTGATTTTTTTTTCAGTCTTGTCTTATCCTTTGGAGCTTTTAAGTCAAATCTATTTTACCACACCATTACAGGAGCACTGTATGAACCGTTAGGCACAGTCAAAAGCCTTCTGTGTTCGAGCTTGGAGCTGTCTGTGCATGGATTGTGTTTAAAAACCTCAAGTGACAACAGACAGTCAGAGAAACCAAAGTCTTGCTGATTCTTCATGTCTGGTTTCAGAATGCTTTTGTTTGAATGGCATTCATGGAGGTGGTGCCAAGATGTTGCAAGTTTTCCTGTCCTTCTGCACACACACACACACACACACACACACACGTTCCTCCATGATACAATAAATCATACATCACTACAAACGTCAGCCCCAGGGGAGTGAATCTTTTCAAACGGTGACTGTGATGGTGCTGTAAAGTTGGTGGTGAAAATTAGGTTACACTCTGGCCAGTCACAAACCATTAGCGGTAAGACTGATGTTGATGCTTGAGCTGACTCCAAAACTGTCATTAGGCTAGGTTTATATGGTCTGACGAAGTGCCCACAGGGGGTATTTAGCCAGCTGCCTCTCGCGTGGATGAGCCAAGATGCTGTTCAGCTTTCATTTTGTCTTTCTTCATCACTGATGCTGTTCAGACAGATAAAAGGTGGAGCCCAGGTTGAGGACAGAGATGAAAGGGGAGGGGGATGGATGGCGAACCCACAGCCAAAACCATGACTAGTGTTCACAGTGCAGCCAAAAAGCTCAGACAAAGGTTGAGGGGGAGAAACAGAGTTACACGGTTTGAAAAGGTGTGGGGGATGAACTAAGGTAATGTCTCATGCCCTCCTGCTTACTGGCTTATGTAGATCAGTGTTCCCTCATTAAAATATCTTCATGGGATGAACCTCATCCTCAGCTTGGGGGGAGCAGCGACAATCTCTTTAAAGGCTTGATATCGGCTTCAAATTAGCTTAGTAATGTGTGTGCATGCAGGAGTGTGTTTGTGCAGCTACAGGGATACATGTTGCAAAAATGTGCCCGTGTAAGAAAGAGCCAAGCTGAGAGAGGGTTACCTGAGGTAGCTCCTGTTGTGGCAGATAAGCTGCCACTGGCTATTCAGGGATTTGTCAAGATGCCAGTTCTATTATCAGAGTTACTGTTTAATTGCTCCTGAGGAGAAAATATTGGCGCAATTTTGGATTAGGAAGCTGATGCGGGTGACAAGCTGACAAACATCCTTTGAATACGCGTAGAATCTGGCGTAGAACTTCTTGCTTCTGAGAACAGGTCTGAGCATAGGACCCCCCCTCCTGTGATGTGAAGGGAGAAAGACTCTGGACTTCTCTGCTGTTTATCCGCAGGTCCTGTCTGAAAATAACCAAAGATTAATTATATTAACTGTGAGCTTTGGAGAGGGCTGAGTCAACAGATACTGAAGATTTTATATTTTGCCTTGAACAGCGCAAACAGTCCCTCCAGTCTTTATGTTATGTTAGCATAAAGACTAGCATAAGCATAAGACCAAGCACACTTGGTGTTATTTAAAATAATAGTATCAATCTTCTCAGTCAATTCGGAGCAATCAATAGAACATGTATATCATTAAAATACATTTCAATAAGGTCATATTCCTTTGCTATATCTAGAACCATTTTGTGACATCATAGCTATTTTTCACGTAAACCCTAGAAAAACCATAGAGCCTTTTAGTGACTACATGTTTGAGTATGCTGCTGTGGGGAGGAGGCAGGGTCCAAATATGTGCATTAATCATTTACTCACATAGCACAGCTCCGTTGGAAACCTCAGACACTCAGTGCATTTATCTCCATTCATTGTGTGTGTGTGTGTGTGTGTGTGTGTGTGTGAGAGAGAGACAGAGAGAGAGAGTGTGTGTGTGTTTTTCCAACTGCCTGAATCCTGGACAAGCTTAGGTCAGCAAATCATCCTTAAAGAACTGAAAGTCTGACAGAAGCAAAATTCAAACCTGACTTTGGTCTTAAATCATTGTACCTGACCGCGACAGATTTGGGGTCCCTCAGGGCATTGTAAGTGTGAGTGAATGCGTGTGTGCAAGAGTGTTTTCCCACCTGCCTGGATCCTTGGCGGCCGCAATCAGTCAGAAAATCATCCTTAAGCAACCAAAGAACTGACAGAAGCCAAGTACGAACCTAATTTTTGGCTTAAATAATAGTGCTTGACTGTGACAGATTTGGGACCCTCAGGGCATTGTGAGTGTTAGTCTCTGCATGTGTGTGTGTTTGAAGGTTGATGCCAACACCTCAGTTTTTCTAATGTCTGGCCAAGCACAACCCTGGCATGATAGCAAAATGGCTGGGGCATCCATTGGGCGAGAGCCAAGCTGAGGCAGCAAGAATCAAGTCTTCGCAGAAAAAGGTCACACCCTCACCTCTGCCCTACAATCCACGCTGCCACGACACAGGCTTCACCGACAGCTCAGCGTATGTAGCCATGAACAAGCATCTTTTAGCAACTGCTTATACCAAATGGCATTGCAGTCCATGCCCACATTATGCAATATAGCCTTATTCTTCACAAAAAAGAAAAAAAACAGGGATGGGAACATCTGCGAAAGGCAGTGAGATGTAAATCAGGACAAGCAGAGGTCTCAGGCTGCTGGCGTTGACCTCTTGCTGAGCTCTGGCACAGATATCGAATCATATTGCAGGCTTTTAACAGTATTCAAGCAGAAGCACTCAAAACCGTCCTGTATGTTATAGTGACATTTATACATTTCTTTGGGTAAAGATTTAACTGTTTTCTGGGAAAGAGCACTGATAGATATGATTTGTCAAATCCAGTTTTTCCACCATTCATCACAGGGGTTCGGGTAATGGCGGAGGGTATACGGCATATGGAACATTCACTGGAGGCAGTAGCCACTGGGGTGGATACGTTCAGCATCGCTTCAGTACCGGGCCGGACTGGGCCATCGAACCGTCCGCCATTAAGGCATGTGTTCTGATGAGGGATTCAGTGTGTCTATATTGGGTAGGAACTTGCAACAGTGACATGAAAACGCTGTTGGCAGCAGCATCACAAATCCCACATCAGGCCCAGGGAAACCATAATCACCACTTTCATTTTTCAGCCTTGTTTATTTCAGAGGCTGGGGTTACAATTAAGACCATTTTCCTTGCAATTACTGTGTTAAAAATAATAAAACAATTTCGGCCTACCTAAAATACCTGCATTTTGTGTAATGATTCAGGGCGTGCAAATTGAAATTGCAATGTTTGGACATTGTCAGGGAGCTGTGCGAAGCTGCCAGAGTGATAGAACTATGTTTGTCTGGATGTTTGTCTGCTGCTGGATCGCAAGCACTTTGTCTGAGCGCAGCCAAACCGTGGTCACAATTTCTGCCTGACCTTCACAGGATAATTTTAGCTGTGTGGATATATAATGTCATGATTTACTGCAAGGATTAGTTTTTCAACAACCACAACGTAACTGAGGAACGTCTCCCGAGGGCCAGTAAGTAAATTCTCCTGTCAGTGACCCCTCCCCCTCCACCCACATACTCCACACCACAACACTTACCCTAATTTTCCCAATAAAGCCGCGCAGCTCAGTCAATCTCTGCCCTCAGGCCAGCATCAAGCCAGCAACATACACAAACACTCAGAGCGGCAACGGCTGGGTTAAAGAGCGGACCCAAACACACACACACGCATTTAACATCGGTTCCTCATTGCGCTGTCACCACCCCTCATGCTGCAGTGGGCTCACTATGAATATTTTCTCTAAAACCATTGAACCCCCTCGATGTGTTGTTGGAGCGTTAAAGTACGACACACTGCCACATTTTTGGAATTCACATAATCTCCATACACAATGGACGGACGGAGCCCTTTGTCTTTCCCGCCTGTTGCTGTCTCTCCCACATTTAAGATTCTGTCCAAAACTATAAAAAAAAGATATTAAACACAATTTTTAGAACTTGAAAATCCATGAGTAGGACGACTGACCAGTGATTGGATATAAAGATGAATGGTAACTGCTTCTTTAAAGTGAAGCCAAAATGTGTTGTTTGCCACCTGGTGGCTGGCTGCAGTACTGCTCCTGCCTCTTCCATGTTAACATGTGGGACATGAGGCATGAAGTAAAAGACAACAACGCTTCGATGGTTTGTATATTTCTCATCAAAGACACTGATGTAGTGTCTGTCCACGTGATAAACACTCAGGTTAATCTGGTTTTAAATTATTACTTGATGTTCTAATTTCAGAATGGAACAGGTTGCAGCCGACTATGGACAGACAAGTGCGTGTATCAGCAGGACTCCTTGAGCCCTCAATCATTACTGCTGATGTACAAGTCATTCTCCTTTCAACTATCAGCAACACTGCTTCTCACATCACTGAGCTGCTAAAACCCCCAGTGCACTCCACAGAAAGTTGCTAACGTTGCATATCTTTGGTCTGGTTCTGGGCAGGTAGTGTGCTGGGACTTAATCAGAGCTTTAAAAGCTTGCAAACATCTGCCAGCTGCAGCTGTTCACAAGATCATGACGGTAGTGTGCGAGTAAACCAAAACTCTCAGGTCTTGGACCGCAAAACAAAGATGTATAACAACAGCATTACAACAAAGAACTGCAAGATGCTGAGCACGCGGGTCATAGTTTCCGGTGGCTTTGGCCACACGAGCAGTGCTCCCGATTTCCCACCACACAGACATGCCATCCATTACTGATGGAGGGATAGAGATTTATCTCTTAGTGTTAAAGAGGAACATGGTGACATTAACAACTTGAAAATCCGCTAAATCTCTGATAAAGCCATCTCTGTCATGACTACACTACACACTACACTATCATTTTTTTTCTTACCACCATTTGTAATTTTCCTTCTCAACACTTGTCATTTTGTCACCTCACTTGCCCTTAAACATTACCCTCAGGGCTCGTAGCATGTTGCGTGATCGAAGCATTTCTCTACAAACTTCCTCCTCTCCAGCCCTCTGTTATCTTTCAAGGCTCAAATCCAAACCTTCTTGAAGGAGTTGTGAGACATTTGGCAGTGGTGAGCACCACGCCGCGTGTGCGGGGGCGGCGGGGATATGGCCGGCTGTGTTTCCGATGTTTTTTGATCCAGTTGTTGTGGAATCTGATTCAGACTGTGACACATGTGCTGCTAAGATGAGAAATTGCGAGTCCATAAAAGTTGTGCGTCACGTCCCACGCAATGAAAAACCCGTATACGCAAATCGAGTCTGGCTGTGCCGTGCCGGGGACAGCTCGCTGCGCACGGAAAGCTCACGTCTTACACCAAGCTCTGCGCTGCAGGCCCACGTTCGCTAATTAGACCTGATATACAGTCTGATGTGTGCTGATTGAAAGCAGGCTCATGTAACTCAGGACAGGGTCCTGTTGCACTGATGTGGAACGCCGGAGGGTGTCATTTTGTTTCCAGGCACTGGCCTAAGGTCAGTTTCATGGTCTCCAGACAAACATCTTTGATAGTGATTTAGAGAGGGTAAACTGATGCAGATCTATGGACGTTACGCACAGACTCATTGACGGTGTGAGAGGATGTGGTGGGTTGTGCTCCCGCAGGCCTGTGGGGCTTGCAAACCAGCTGTCTATGTGGCGACAGCCTCAGCTTCACACAGAAATGAGTGGCATTCACCAGGAAGCACAAACCACGGCACCGTGCCAACCGTGCCAGACACTCCCTCTGTGCGTCTTACAGCACGCGCCCTGGGTTAGGATGACTTTAGTTCCTTTCCTCAGAAACGATCAATGCCTGCGTTCCATCTTTATCTTTTGCCTCATTCATGAATTTGTTTGGGTCGGATCTGAACGAGACATTCTTTGACGCAGATGGACCCATTTTCCCCGAATTTTGTTTCCAGGCAACGCTCCTCTCTTCTCTGTCTCCCTTTAGTGAAATGTATCACTGGGGGGGGTAATGAGATGGCAGGCCGATTAGTCTAGAGTTTGTTTTTCTGGAACTGCTATCAAGCATCTGGAACACTCACATCCATAATCAGGCTCTCGGCTAATGCTTTACTATTTTCTACTTAGATAGTTTATATGTTCATTGTTTAGATGTGGATTCCACTGGGAGTGATGGATGCAAAGCCTTTTTATCCGGATCTGCACAGAGGAGGCTCTGAGTGGTTTTACCTTTAATTTTAGTGACAAGAAGAAAACGCTGGAGCAGTTTTGCAGCTCTGACCACCAGCAAGCTCAAGAACAACACTTGTTCAAGTAAGACAACTGTGAGAACTTTTTGAGGACTGACTTCGTGAGTTGGTAAGAAACTAGAAGAATCGCTGAGCTCACAGATCAACACTTTTATTCCACTCTACACCTACTTTATCCCAACTACCTTTGCTGTTATCTTACGCTGTTGACTCTGCACTGCACTCTAGTGGATGCAATGCTCAACAAATATTGCCAATGTAAAAAGACACATGGAAACACAAGTGCAATGAAGTTATGTTGAAGCTGAGGTTTCTCTTTTTGTGTGTGACGGCAGCTTGAAAGAGACAAATGATCACAGATTATTAAATTATATCCAGCTGTCTTAACCAAATATGAAATATTAAAATGGGAAAACAAATTGTACCAGCTGCAGTGTACTCATTGTGATAATAGACTTTGAGTGGATTCATGAGACTAAGAGGTTCAGTGTGAAGGCAGATTTATCAGCAGAAATGGAATAGAACCTGTCTAACTTAACAATAACCCTTTGTAATCACTTAGGCCACAGGCCCTGGAGCCCCACTTGTTGCATCACTGTGACTCTAAAGATGGTGTTTAGCATTTGTATTTTACTGTAAGGGCCACTCTATGGTCTCCATCAATGTTTGGAAGAGGCAGGTAAAGAAAACGGAGCTGTCAGAGTCAGTCAGAGCCAGGCTACCTGGTTTCTTCCTGGTTTCTACCTCGTTGCTAAGCAAAGCTAATCAGCTGCCAGATGTAGATTTATGTTAAAGACAGACAGTTGAATATTTTCAGCAAGTGTCAAATGTTAACAAAACACTCACATGAACTGTGCAGTTGAGGTGAGTGTGTGCTGCGTTTGAGGTTGGTGGTTAGTAGACAAAGAATTTCAAAAATTATTTGGTAAAATATGTCTGTATTATTTCTATTATTTGAAAGTTTTTTTGCGTTGTGGTTTCAGTTTTGCATTGCACTGTGGGACTGGCTATCCACGCCGAGTGTGAAGTTCATTTATCCACTTATCCTTGCAGTGTGAATGCGCCACATGGTCAAACGGGGGAAAAAAACAGCATATAGATTGCAACTGGAACACATCCCAGCCGCGTCTCATATATCACATGGAGACTGATATCATGAAAGACCACCACTACAAATTAAGTTGTCATGTCATTATCGCTGCACTTCAATTTGAAACGCTCGTTCTCTTTTCAAATACCAGACATCTTACAGAATGACATGCCAGCGAGCCAACTTCGAGACACAAGTCTGGCGTGAGAACATGCTGATTCAGCTCTAATACTTGACTGCGTTTGAAAAAGAGCAGGCTCCGTCACTGTCGGGGATGAATGCGGGAGAGATGCATGATGGGAGACTCTGGCCTCTCGTGCATTTTAGCTACCGGTTGGAACGGCTCGCAGCAACAGTGATACACTTATCTGTGCGGCAGCGGCTGAGGGCGACAATAATGAGGACTTGCCACGTGCCACGCTACCCCTCAACCCGCAGCCTCCTCAGACTGCCAGAGCAGAGATACACCTTGTGTGTGAGGGGCTGGGAAGAGAAGAGCACACGTTTTCATCCCCCAATCATGCATGTATTGTCCATACGTTACACAGGAAGAGCTCAGAAAACACAAAGAGCTCATTTGTTACAGGTGACACAGTTTACAGATTTGAATGTCAATTATGTTTGTGTTGTTTTACTTTTTCTCGGCGCTCTATCCATCCAGATCTTTTCTTCCCATCTCTCTCTCTCTCTCTCTTCCCCTCCTCCTCCTCCTCCTCCTCCTCCATCCCTTCTCTGTCTCCCACTTGAAGCTGCTTCTCCTCTCTGTTGACAGCTTTGCTCAGCTGAAAAAAAGAAGCAGAATTACTGAGTAAAAGGGAAAAAGAGAGCAAATAACAGCTCTTAGAATGTTTGGATTTTGAAACCAGAACATTAGTACAAACCATAATAGCTGGCCCAGAGAGCCCAGCGCCTCTCCAGAACTTGACTCTCACAGGCAGTGATGTAACCCCAGCCATTTCACATGAAGCATTCGCTTGTTGCACTGCTTAAAGTCTATTTATACCTTCTTGGTCCACTCAAAATAAAGCAGCCTATGTTAGACTGATGCCCTTTAAATAGCTTGAGATAGTTTGTTTAAGCTGAGGGAATTCGAACACGACAACTCTGCGTTCGTCCGGCGCTCTGAGTAATTCAGTTGGGATTGCTAAACGTCTGCGGAGTAGAAAGAAACGTGACCTCTCACAGAAACGTGGTAACAAGAAGAACTTTTTAATGCCGGTGAGTGTTGCCTGTTTGTGGTGATGCCCTGCTCTCAGATATCCATAAATGACTAAATTAATGGACATAAAACACAAGTGACTCATTCAACTGGCAGGTACAACCTGCTGCGCTGTCCAGGATAGATACTTTTACTACTACAAAGCAGAGTGTGTGCCAGTGTGTGTGTGTGTGTAGATGTGGGTGGTGGAGGTGGATGGATGGGGGGGCGCACACGTGTGTTTGTGGTGCCAACCAGGCCTCAGTGTATACTACGCAGCAGAATAAACAAGTCTGTCTGTGTTCGCAGTCTGTAATTAAAGCCGTATAAAAGTGCACACGCATGCAGTAACAGCACACGTCATGGCCCTGATGGCTCCGTTTCCCTCAGCCCTCAGCATGGGCTTGACAACAGCTGACCTAAACCACCTATGGCTAGCTGCTCTGCACAGACACATATGGAACATTAAAAACATAGCATTAAAAAAAAAAGAGCTGCCGAGGCGTGGGCGTTGTCTCGCTCCGATGGAGCTGCAGCGTACAGTAAATGCTGCGTAATAACATGTGGTCATTCGCACAGCCGCCCTTCATACCCTGGATGCACGGAGCAGCTCCCTGAGCCGGCCGCCGCGGGGAGCTTCGGTTGGCGAGTTGCAAAGGGGTAATCGCACCTTCCAACGGCACCGCCACCTCAGCCGTAAAAATAACCAAGACATGAGAGACGGCCGCATCATGCTGAATCCTGCCTGAGTTTGTGCTCGAGCCGAGACTCACTTCAGCGGCTCATAATTGAGCATGAGCTGAGCTTGTGGGGGAGATGGCGTTAGGGCCTCACAGCTAACGCAGGGCAGCTACCTGCACATGACACTTAAATGAATTCAGGGACCAGTTCATCACCTTTAGCTGATATCTGATTCAACTCAGATTAGGATTCAAGGGCCAATCTTTGCATTTCAGTTGAGGGCGGGTATTCTGAGCTCAGTCGGTCTGCTCAACAGAAATATAAACTGTTCACAGTCTGAGGTGTATATGCTATATGTCACCATGGGTGAAAGAATGCAAATGTTAACATAGTGGGGCCTGCGTGTCCAATAATGGGGCAGCTACATGAGTGAGTGTATGTGCGCACATGCACGTGAGCCTAAGAGGCCCTCCATTATAGTTTCTGACCAGATTTTGCCCTCTGCTGGTGCAATCCAGCCAGCACTGGATTTTTACATCACGTCGACAAATGAAAGGAATCACACAGGGAATGCAGAGCCAGCGAGTCGTGGGGTTTTGTTGCTCCGCTGATTTTTTTTTGCGCATTTCACATAAATATTTTTGCAGAAGGTGCAGGTGAGGCGCTCAGATGGCGTGCTGCAGCCACGGGGCGAGGCCGAGCCGACCCAATGGCCCCGTGCCCATGCATACATGTACGTCTGTTCCTGCGTGTCAGTCACCAAACAGACCCGTGATGGTCCAGAGGTCCCACGCATTTCCCATGCTCACTCACACCAAGCAGCGAGCTCCACCACACTCCGCTCTCCTCTCCCTCTCGTTTTCACCCTGCCATGTCTCTCCCCACCCTGCCCCCCCCTGCCCTCATCGTCACCGCTGCCATTATCATCCCACTTTGTTTTCAACTGATTTTCAGCCTGACCTCATCTCTGGAGGAGGATAATTACCAAATGAGGACACTGTGTTTTAACAGTGATTTCGAGGTCAACTGCTCACTCACGTTTGTTGCTCTGTTTTGTTCTCAGCTGTGAAGCTTGCCAATGCCCCCCCCATCCCCCACCACCACCTCCACCTCCCCTTTGAATCATCCCCCCCCCCCCCCGTCCCTGACGCCCGTGCATACATCGGTGCATAGTGAGATTGATTAAGGAGTAATCACTGTAATCTCTCACTGTCAGAGGAGTTGGCTGGGCACCCCCCCCCCACCCCACCCGTTCGCTGCGTCTTGGAACATTGTGTCCGTGCAGTGCTAGATGTTAAAGAGTGGTGATTGTGGAGAATGTGGCATGGTTTTGCAGAATGCCAGCCTATTAAGTTCAGTCATGCCAAAGCTATATTTGTGTTCCAAATGTTCTGCTGAATCGCGGAATATAACGTACTGTACATTTTTTGAAGTTAAAAACACACAAGGAAACTCTTCCACAGACTTCCACAGAAAGAAAGTTGGTTATTCTATTAAAAGGCTAAATTTGCCCCTATAAACATGTGTGCTTTTATTTTTAGTGCACACTGTGTGAGTGGCTGCTAAGTGGCCACCTGCAGGTTTCATTAGTGTGACCAGGTCATGGGACGGAGCTGGAGCAGGTGGCCAGTGGAAGATAGGGCAGAGAGACGGGGATGAGCACGGGGCTGACTGGAGCTGCGCTGGCATTCCACTCACCTTCAGCATGTAAAACACTATCCCTGTGGAAGCAGCATGAGGCTGGGGGAAGGGGCTCGAGCTTTTCCTCCCAGCCTTGACAGCATGGGACCGGGCCTGCCTCAGCTGTGGAGGTCACCTGCGAGAAACAGTCAGATCAGTGTGACTGAAACAAGAGCAAAGAAGTCACTGGACAAGTTCTGTGATTTCCCCCGCTCTGCCTCTACTGTCCCAGTTTAATGAAATCAGACATATACTGCAGCTCAATCCACACGCTTCACTACCCTATTCATTCCCCGGTAGCATCCGTCACTGGCCCTTCGTGTCAGTTTTGAAGGAGCAGCATTCAGGGAATGCAACTCATGCTGTACGTGCCTCGAGGTTGCCACAGAAATGAAGCACATAGGTGTAAAGAAATGCCAGTCAGCCTCTCCATGGCTCCTTCAGTGCAGCTTCTGGCAGCGCACTGGCGAGGCCCGGGGCCCAGGAATGCTGTGCCCATCTGTCAACACAGAGCTGCCTTCCCTGGCAGATGCCACAGAGAGGATTTTTGTAACCTGGCCCTGGGTGGATTTCATAACCTGGCCTGGCAGTATAGCGCAGGGCCCGGGGGCTGCAGGAAGATTATGTGCTCGGATAAGATGGAGCTGCATACCTGTGTGTGTGTGGGGGGTGGGGGGTGGGATTAAGATACTAAAACATCCTGTAGATTTTATTAAAATGTCACCTTACAAATATCTAACACGTACCTGTCCTGCCCCCCCCCCCCCCCCC
>JAFBJW010000130.1:3492159-3645831 GCA_016785235.1 Pseudorhombus dupliciocellatus | reverse complement strand
CTCCTGCCCTGCCCCCCCCCCCCCCTCCCTCTCCAGTATCTCTTCCCACTGCTCGCACTCCGCTTCTGTAGCTGTGATATATATAATGAATGGTGTTCTCTATGTGGGGCCTGGTGGTGGTGGAGCCAAGGGAACACCACCTGAGTGATGATTCTGTCTGCCCAAGTCTCTGTGCACGCACATGCACACACACACACACACACACACGCCTGACCTGCTGGGAACACAGGGTCTTGCTGTATCAGGCCTCTGTGGCAGGGGCAATTAGAAAGTCCAGACAGAGCACAAGCTCTCTTCTCATAGCGTCCCCATTAGAGAGGGACAGACAGGCCGTGAGGGAAGACAGGAAGAGGGAGCACATTAACATACTAACTCACACTCACACAAATACACAGCCTAAATCTAACCCTTACCTTACCTAAACTTAACCTAACATTGACCTGCTAGCTGACCCTAACTTTAACCTAAAGCCAACTTAAACTGTTACCTAACCCTGACCCTGACGTTACTCTAAACCAACCTGAAACTAAACCTACACTTGGCCTAACCTAAATCTAGCCCTCGTCCTTATTTTAACCCAACCTTAAACTAAATATACCCTCAGCCCCGCTCTGACTCAATGATGTGCATTATAGGGACTGGATTTTTGTCCCCATCAAGTCCCTATACTGTGGCTATGGAAGCTTTAGGTCCTCACAACATAAGCAAAACCTGGACCACAGACATAGTATATGTGTTTGGCGACTGGGTGGCTCAGGTCAGTGCAGCGTCATAATCTGCTATGTTTCACCTGCTCAACACACTTGGGCGTCTAAAACATGTGTCAAGCCACCATGCTGATGTCCTCGAATCCATTGTGAAGCTTAATGGCCCCGGAGTTGGACGCAGCCGTGTCCGATCTGCCCAGCCAGGGTCCCGATGCCAAGATGACGACACAATGATTGATGCTCTAAATGCTGCACAACTCACCACACAATGACAGTTACTGAAAATGGATTCAGACTCACTGAATTACGTGATTGTGTGTGTGTTTGTGTACCAGCAGAGTCTATGCACACGAGCCACTCATAACTATGCCAAGGATGTGGTGGGCTCCCTGGCAATATGCATATGTGTACATCACAGCTGACAGTGTGAGTGTGTGTATGGGGGGGGGGGGGGTCCAGGTATTACTCATGTTGTGGGGACCTTTTTTATTTTGGGTTCAGTTAAGGTGATATTTAACTTAAGGTTTGGAAACATTTAGGTTTAGGTTATGACAAGGTCAGGTCAGGTTAGGTTTGCTTTGGGTGAGTTTAGCTTGGGTTGGATTAGGAGAGGTTCAGATCTAGGTTTAGTTAAGGTCAAGCTTAGAGTCAAGGTCAGGGTTCAATATGGTTAAAGTCACTCTACAGGAAATTAATGGAAGTCAATGCAGTGTCCTCTGACGTGATGGTGTGTCTGTGTGTGTTGGTGTGAGGGAGAGAGAGAGAGTGAGAGCAAACCTGATGGGTGGCAGAGGGCTCATCCTCGAGCGGAGACGTGCAGAGACCAGTGCTCTTTCCACGTCACCTTTGTCTCCCCATGAATTATCCATTGGGCCAACTGTGGTAATCAAGCTGCTCCGGCTTCGCCTTATTACAATGTTGGTCATTTAGCCTATTAGCAATGCTCTTACCTCATTTCTTGGTCAACTCCAATTGCATGGAAAACAGAGCAGTCAGCATGTTAAATGGGCTCGGGGAAAGGCTGGCTGAATTAAGGGCCATAAAGCGACGGCAGCTGATACAGCACAAGCAGGCTCGCGGAGAGACGCTGCAAACCTCAGAGCACATAGTCGGTGCTCGGTCACTGAAGCACTCTGGTATGATGAGCTCATGTTCATGAAAACCAGTATTTAAAGAGGGGACAAAGCAGGACACAGAGTTAGACTGCATATTTACAAATAGGCTGAGCATTAGGGAAATTATATATCTCCCAGTGCACCAGTCAAGTATAATTTAGAGCTGAAGAGTTTAAATGAACAGATCAGATAAACACACTTTAGAGACAGTCGTTTGTAGATGAGTAGGTTGGTCTCGTGTGTTCAGGACAACAAGGGTTGCCAGGGAAACAGCAGAAAAACGGACAAAAAAGGACATAAACCCAGTTTCCTGGTGTGACAAAAATATTCTGATGTGTTTTATATTTGTATTTTTTGTCTTAACAGAAGTGATTACTTAGAGGGGACGTTAATAAAGTATTGTGTGACACTGCCCTCCTGTGGTCGATTTGTATGCAAACGCAACAACAGTATGGTTGGGGCAGATTTGGAGACTAAGTCACAGCACAATAGAGTTAGAAGTGTTGCAAGATAGGTGAAGAGTGTACGAGACTAGAGAGGACTTCACAAAAGTGTCAGAATGGCTCAGGAAATATATTTCTAACTATTTTCTTTCCAAACAAATTGCTTCAAATAGACCTAAGGGGTCTGACACTGAACCATACCTAATTAAATCAGACATTCCTTGCTCAAGTCAATGCCCTGCACAGGAGCTGCCTCAACAAGGTCTGCAACGTCTGCTTGGAAAAGACATGAGTACCTGCACAAGAAGACAAGCTGTGATCCAAGAGATCAAAATAAGAAGGCTCAGGTTGCTCGAAATTAAACTATGATGCCACCTGTGTGTGTAGTTTTCACTTTGTTTGCTTATGCTTCTGTTCTTTTATAATGTTAAACAGGAAGTATTCCAGAGGTTACTCTAAGTGCCTGCTTAGAACGGCTCTGGACACTAGAGGGCGCCCAACAACACTAAACATGCCCCACAAGAAATTATATTTATCATGTTGAATGAATTTGGTTTTTGTGCAGTTTAATCAACGCTAAATAAATGGAAAATAAATAAGTGGGACACCAGTAACAGGTTATAGATACATTCATATCGAAGAGAACATTTTAAAAATATTACTAAAAGCCAACCTGGGATGTAGTAATCTATACCATAAATAAAGTTTGAATTCATGTAAAACAGCATTTAAAATTCAGTTTGTGAACATGAACCCAGTGGAATCCAGTCAACGTTCACTCCACGATATTGGATAGATAACATGACGCCATCAGTGAGTTAACTGATCTGTTCCCACTGCTTCTGTCAGATCAGCATGGCCGCAGCTTAAACACTTTTTAGATTTATGACAGTCATTGAATAAACTTCTACTAATGGCCCCCAAAACTTGTACCACATAGTTAAAGTGATACTGTGTCGTGTTTCTCTCAGGTCAGATAAAAGGCTGATGCGTTAACTGATAAGAACTTTTTACGAACTTGCGGTGGAGTCTCCAGTGTTCGCATCAACCCAGCAGACTACTGGCATGCATGTTTCTGTAAGAAACAGACTCTATGGGGGGCCTATGTTCTCCGTCTAAAGAAAAGAAGCCTAACCCTAACCCCTGCATTGGATTTATTTATCAGCAGACTTTCTGGGTTGGTTCAAAATCTGGCTGGATTATGGAAAGAGATGATTGAATGAATGAAGTCCAATAAAAAGATGCTGCCGTGTTGCATTGTGGGAAATGAAGGATCAGGAGTTCAACATTAACTCACGCTTGTATCTCTGCTGCTTCAATTTCAAAATATGAACTGTCACATTTGGAATCTGTTTCTGTTGCACATCCAGTCTGCATATGTCAACATAGCACAACCTGTGCCTTGAAATCCCTTCATTAGCTTCTGAGCCACAACACCACGGCTGTCCACGGCTTCTGGGCCGTAGACAAAACTAAATCATGGGAGCATAGTAGGATCCATCCTCTTATGTCCCCAAGGGATCGTAGCATCACCTTGAACTCAATGCAGGACTGAGTGAAGCCGTGCCAAGCCTCAGAACATGACCTGGGGCGAGTGTGCGAGGGCTGTGAGAGGCAGGAGGGAGCAAGGGAGGACAGTCCCTGCATCTCAGACAAGATGAATGATGCACGGACAGATGGCACTCGACATCGCTGCCACATTCGTGTTTCCAAGTTGGACTGAAACTGACTCCGGATCAGCGGATGCTTGTGGCTTCAGTCATGTCATGCAATCTCTGACAGGAGTGCTGAGCAGTGAATTATCTCCGCATCAACAGGACCTCCAGCATTTTAACCATAAAAATATTGTAATCGAGAAAGTGAAAGGACAAAGGTGAAGTTGGGGCGCATTCCTGCTGCAGCCACATGGTGGTGGTGTAACTCAAGGGGGGGGGGGGATTTAACTCATCAGTCAGTGAACCACATCAATCACAGTCTGGTTACTAATATTATATCAAACATTCAGAGATGGAGACACAGGGGGAGAGAGCAGTTGCCAAGACCTGACCTTGGACCAGGAGCACGTTTGACTGTGTGGCCCATTAACTGATACATGTGAGGGACAAGGAAGTTCAGTGAGAAACAAAACACATAACAAGCTCTTGACAAGAAAGTTGGAGAAACAGGTGGTGATATGAATTTCTACTGTATAGGGCTGCAGGTCTGCTGGGCCACAGGAGAGCTGAGCTGTTGAGTCTGCTGTTTTCACTGGACCACAGTGGGTGGAAAAGGTTAACGAGAGAAAGCTTCAGATAATGTACGTATATTCAAAGTAGCAAACAGCTTTGATTTGGGGATGTTTAAATAGTGCCAGGAGGGGATATTTTCTTTTGTGTTAAGTTTGTATCTGGACTCTATGAGACTGGGAAACTTTTGAAGAGGTGTGTTGGGGTTACACTAAATCATGATTTTGTGAGGCTGGCCCACACTCAGAATGGCGAGTTTCCTGTGTGTTTATAGTTCTGTATTATTTGTGTATTTCACTGCATGAGCTTTATCTGTTATATTTTTGTTTTTCAAAAACCACCATCTGATAAAAAAAATGTCAATGTCCAAAAATATTGTTCACATTTCAGAATTAAATAATGTAGGTCTGATTTCAGCCTGCATATTGTTACTTTTTGGATGAACCTTGGAGGGCAAAGAATCTGTGGCATTATTTTCTGCTCCTTTTTAAACCCCAACCACGCCCAGAACTCAATGACGGTGGCAGCCAGAATCTATGTACGCACAAAACAACAAAACATATCACCATTTCTATATATTAATCGGTCAAAAGAATAATGAATGTGATACATTTTTCAATGGAGTTTCTGTGAATTATATTGTCTACACGGCCTCTTATTTACAGGAGCATGACTTTGGATTTATATAGAAAATATAGAGATTAGAAGTATGTGCATATTGGATTTTACATCAATTACAAATATTTATGTAAAAGTTAAAATTATTCTCTCAGTTTAGGATTATATATAATACCTAGTAATTCTGTTGAAATAATCCCATTGTTAAAACCTTCAGCCGTCTAAAATATTAACAGAAGCTTATCCTCAGAAAAGGTAGAGTACTTTGACATTTAACTATTGATATTTGTTACGTTTTGCATATAAAAAAGTTTATAAATGCTCAAATTGGGCTATATCGTTTCAAAGATCTGTGGAGCTGGAGAGCGAGTCTAACCTGTGGAGAAAGTGTAAAACATGCTGTGTCATTCTGAACAGGATTATCCGATTCTATCTCATGAGCCTGTTAAATCGCAATTGGTCTAATTACCAAACAGTTAATTGATGTGAATCACCCAGAGGCCCCCGGGGCAGAGACAGGGGATATCAGCAGGTTAATGCGGCGGCCAGCTCGAGTTAAGACCAGACACAAAACTTCAACGTGGGTCTCCCTCTCTCACGCCACACACGCGCTTGAGCACACGCACACGCACATACACACACACGCATGCACGATGAGGGGCTCCTCACCCCGACACGCAAGCCTCAAAATACCCACAGGTTCGTGCAGCGGAAGTTTTTAAGCAGCCTTATCTGGAGCTTTATCTGAGTCGGAGATGTGCTGCAGAAAGACGGGTCAAAGGGGAGCGCGAGCTGCTGCTGCAGGACCCAGCATTAGGGCTATGGAACACATGCCAGACGCGTCATGTCCAATTTACAGTTGACAGAGCTGTTAACTATCCGTCGGAGGTGGGGATAGATTTAAATTGGTGGATAATTTACGAGGTAATAGTTTGAATTCGGGATTAGTTCTCTCCGCCTAAACATTACAGTCCAACCTCGCATGGCCAGTGGGAAAGAATCGTGATGAAAACATCCCCCCATGTCTTGTGTTTCTCTCCCTCAGTGCGTTTACTTTATTTCGCCAATTATTACAGCGAGAGTCGGGCTCGTGTTTGACTCTCGGCGCGCCCGGGGAAGATTTTACGGCCATTCATCAGCTGGCGACGCGCACAAATAGTCTTTAAAACTATAAACACGCTCGCTGGGTCGGAGACAAGGGGACCCATTTACCCCGTGGCTGCGCTAAACGCTGAAGATAAAACAAACGATAATACTGTCTGTCTCCTGTGACCGTCTCCACAGGCATTAATAGTAGGTTGAGTGCCAACCGTGCCGGGGGGAAACGCGTCATTGCGCACGGTTGTCTCTGCTTTAATGCTGTGCGGCGCAATGATTTGCACGTTGTTATTGTAATCTATAAACTGTATGCCGATCTTATGCTTTGTTGACATCATCTCATTAGGGTATATTCCAAGGCTGGGGCTTTTAAACTGCGGCCAGCGGACCTCCAAGGGGCCGCGGCACGCTGCCAGGAGAAATGTTTCATGACTGGTCAGTTCAAACGTCCATGAAATCAAAATGTCTAATTCTTTCATGTGAGGAAGTGCAAAAAAAAAAAAAAAAAAAAAAACAGACTAAGCCAAATTAGTGGGAGGGACATGAGGGGACCCAGGGATATCTTGCAGAAAATGAGGACATCTGAGGGGCATTGAAAAATGTCGGTGGATGCTCGTCTTAAAATTAACCAAAAAATTGTTTTGATGGAAAAATGAAATGCATACTTTTATTTGTCTTACGTTGGGTGTCGGATACAACACTTTTTCGCGGTGTGGGTGGGATGGTTTGTGTGTTGGGGGCAGGTTTGTTGTCGTCTGTTATCACGTCCTGATAAGGCAGACAGCGGCTCCAGAATCTCTCGGAGGCAGACAGCAGAGTGTGTCGCTCTTTGGTTTCAGATTCTGTGCGTCCACGGTTCCATCCTGTCGTCTGCGCAGTTTCCCCTCTGGCGCAAGGGGGGGGGGGGGGGGGGGGCGACCCCCAAAGGGGGGGGGGGGGGGGGGGGCGCTGACACCCAAAACACACGCACGGTCACTCACACGCACGGCGAGACTCTCGATGCCCTAAGAAACACTACATTGGATAAATCATCGTCCTTGTATTGTGCTTAATGACGAACTACGAGGCTGAAATACTACTACTACTACTAATACATAACCCAACCATTTCTATATCAAGGTGAAACCAGTGAGGGGGGTTAAAATGAATTTTCTCTGTATAAAATGTGATGTTTTGCCACATGTGGGCCTGTAGGTAACAGCAGGCCGAACATGGAGCACAGACATCACTTCACGTCATGAAATGGGAGTGAGTACCAGTGGCTCCGAGGGTCCCACTCCCTCCCTCCCACACAGCCTCCCCCTCCTCCTCCCTGCGTCACCGGTGAGAGGGGGGCCAGGAAAAAAGTTTAGAGACGAGAGTTGACATTCAAAATGCACACTTCACTCAAGGTCCGTGTGGTGAACCAAACGAATACTTGAATCCAGTAAATATTACCAGCAGGGGAGAAGACGTTGTTGACCTGTTGCGTCCATATGACAGGTTAATTGTTTTTCCTTTTTTTGACTTCTTGGCGATGTTTCCCAGTCCCAGCACGTCCACTCCCTTCTCTGTAAAGGATATATTAAACTTGGAGCAGAGTCATGGCGTTATGGCGTCTTCTCTGGACATTTCCTCACGTATGGACTGCTGCATCCTGCCGACCTCCTCCTCCTCCTCCTCATCTTCCTCCTGCATGCTGGCCCGCATGAAGCAGGAGCCTCTCCGGGACATGGCGTCTCCTGCAGCCGCCGCCGCCGCCTCGCTGTTTGGAGAGGACTTCCAGGAGTCCCGGGCGGGGAGAGGCAGCAGTGCTCTCAGCTTTGCCTCCAGCTTTTACGGGAAATCCCTCTTAGACGTGGACATAGTGAAGGACGAGAGAGCAGATGCGTTTGAGGGGAAACACAGAAAAGGTGAGCTGAGGCAGAGGACAAGTTTGTTTGTGTTGTGGGCCCGTGATAAGGCCTGCACCTCACATCTAATACTCTGAATCACCTCCAACAGATCACATGTCTTATCTCTTTTAAATTATTTTAAACCTAAAAATAGATGGAAATTGTGACAATAAAGCAAAAACGTTGATCAAGAATTTTAATATTAGAACGAATCATTAGCAGTAGTTCCAATCTTGCATCAGAGTATTTGTCATTGATAATAATGACATGTCTTCATCTAAAACTTACAGTGGATATGTGCGGGAATTAAATAGAAATAGAATGGCATAAGAAATCTCACATTTGCAGCGTGTTTTCATGGTCCTTTCTCTCTCTCCGGTTCAATCAGAAGACTTCAGTCCTCCCCTCGAGCCCGTGGAGGACACCAAACCCGCGGATCTGGACCGGCCCAAGCCCCGCAGACGCAGGAAGCCCCGGGTGCTCTTCTCCCAGGCGCAGGTGTACGAGCTGGAGCGACGCTTCAAGCAGCAGCGGTACCTGTCCGCCCCGGAGAGAGACCACCTGGCCGGGGTGCTCAAGCTCACCCCGACCCAGGTGAAGATCTGGTTCCAGAACAGGAGGTACAAGTGCAAGCGGCAGCGGCAGGACCAGAGTCTGGAGATGGTGTCCCTGCCGCCGCCCAGGAGGGTGTCGGTCCCGGTGCTGGTGCGGGACGGGAAGCCCTGTTTGGCGGCGGACGCGGGCACATACAACCCTCCCTACAGCATGGGCCCCATCAACCACTTCACTTACAACAACTACCCGGCCTTCAGCAACTACACGGGGCCCGGCTGCAACACAAACTATGCGTGTAATTATCCTGCAGCCACGATGCAAACTGTGCAGAGTTCCTCCAACAGCGGGAGTTACATGAACTTTGGCGCAGGAGACTTGAATAATGTGCAGAACAGCTTCTCCTCCAGCGCCGGGGTGTCCTCGTTACATGGCATCAGGACATGGTGAACACGCATCACTCGCTTTATTAACCCCACTTTAACTTTTGACTGCATGCCTTTGTGAATGTGTCGACATACTGCGGTATATTTAATGATTTATTGTTTTGTTTTCAGCACTAGTTTTGGTCTGAATAGCGATATCGTTGCGTATTTTCGTGGTATTAGCGCACAGAGGTATTATTGAGGGAGTAAAATTATACAGTTGAATTTATTGCAATAAAATGTTTTTTGTAAAAAAACAAAACTGAAAAAACAAACATTTTATTTCAGCAAAGTCAGATACAGTTGCCTATGTGGCGGTTCTAGTAAATTATAAGCAATTGAGGCGATGGAAAATTATAAATTAAATATGGACCATTATTTTTACTACAAGAAAAATATATTAGTATATAAATATAATTCATAATTCTTAAAACATAAAGATAACAATATAAGAAAACCATTCAGCCTCCATTAAATAAATAGAAATGTGAATATTTGAACAGTTTGACTGTATAAATATATGACCAGCATGTGGTTGTTCTAATGGTTGAGTTGGTGATAGATGAGAATAACGGAGCCTGCACTCCTCATATGGTTTGTGTCTGGTGAAAGTGTTCAAGTGGCCGTTAGGAAGCTTCCTTCAATATCCTCCACAGAGGTTAAAAGGTTGGTTAAAGTTTACACAGTTTTACTACCCGCTGTCAGACACATGTACACGCTGCAGTGTGCTTAACAGTCACTGGCGGAATAGACAGGGCTGTGAGACACAAACTTTACTGCTAATACATTTCAATTATTTTCAAAATTAAGATGGATAATGCGCCTTTATCTATCTATCCATATATGTTACAAATCTACATAAAATATGCTGTTTCTCATTAGAAGGGATTCACTAACATGACTCATCAAATAGCGTCAACACCATTTTTATTAACCGTGCAACCAAGATGTGACCTGATCTAAGATATTTACCTACTTTGGACAGTATTGGCTATTAAAAGTTACCTTTTGGCAAAGTTGCTGAGTCAGAACTGTGTTTCATTTGAGAGAGCAAAATAGTTTAGGGGGACAGAAGTTCAGCTGTAAAAACACAAAGTTAAAAGGTTAATAGTAACCGAACAAATCGGTAAAATTAACTCCGTATAAAACTTCCAGGTCAATGTTTGCATCCCGTATTTGCTCCGTTCGGTGCTGTGTACGCTCCCCTGAGATCTTAATCCACTTGTCCAGATACAAACACACACACTTGACTGACACTATCACGGTGCTAAATGCAAGAATAGTCCAATTTGCTTGACAGAGAGCCAGAGGCCTCATCTAAGTGTGCAGTTATATGAACAGGCAAAGAAGCGGCGCTGCCCAACAGCCACCACTTTACAAGAGTAAGAGATGCTTGGGCGTCTCTCAGGACTCTCCACACTTAGTCTATCGCATTTTAAATAATATTCATCCCAACACAAATGTGACACACATTCTAATCTCAAGCCAGATGACTCTGCCTTTATTGATCATCAATAGTGAGGCGCAATTACATATATTTAACATACGAGCAATGCAAGGAGATTTTAGAAAGGGTGGCAAGGTCATGTAGCTCCTCTGGCCACCCTGTCCTCTGAGGTGTTGAAAAGGCAATGTCAGATAACAGCGCCAAACAACCCTAAAAATATCCCCCACCCATACTGGAAAGGGAGAGGGGAAACGGGTCGCAATAATCTGCTTTTCCGGGTCTTATCTGAAGAAAGGCAGGGGTGCATGCTGCTCTATCTCGGCCTGCGTGATGACTGCCACTGCTTCTCTGAGGTTTTCTGCTGCGCTGCAGGACAGAGACACTCCAGCATGGCAGAGATGCTGGAGAGTGCTGATTCTCATACCGCATACAGGGGTTTTGTTTTTGGCTTGCATGCTAATCAAATGAATATAGGCACAGTTTGAACTGAAGTGCACATTAAAGGTACCGTTGTGATAGCTGGGCTTGTAAAACACAGACAGGGAGTGTGTATACATGAGATTGTGTGGAAACATTAAAATAAAAAAATAATTAAATATTTATATAATAAAAAAACACTAGCTTATTAGAGTGTAATAATAAATTATATGTTGAGGTCATTCCAGAGTATAATATTAACAATCACACAAAAAGCCTGAACATGAATTGCACAGTGAATTAATGATCTCAACTAAAATACAGGCAGAACTGTGACGTTTGGTTCGAGCACAAGTTACTGAGGAATAAACCCACAAGGCCAACATTGTCCCTATCCTAATCTTTTCTAGTATATTGTCGTCATCTCATTATGACATTAAGTTTGCTGAGCTGATATGAACACTGGTTCTGATAATCATATTTTAACTAAATTCGTAAACAAATATGAAGCAAACCTGTCCACAAAACACATTTTTGGTAGCCTGCGCATAATTGAGATATGAAATATATTCTCCCATATCCTCCACATATGAGCTTATTAAAAGCAATGCACAGCATTACCGTGTCACTATTAAAGACGGAACTCTGACACGTCTTGTGCCGTCATGTATACATCTGCCGTCATTAATGATTCCCTTTGTTTGATGAAAAAAAAAAAAAAAAAGTAGACCAAGCAGAAAAAGTAGACCTATTTTAAAAACACTGCCGGGTGATATGAGTGTGCCGGTTTATCTTTCATTTTGTGGACAATATTTCACCCTCAGCAGCGTCGGAGCTCAACTGAGTGAACATTCCAGTGAGCGGACATGAGTGAATAATGTGTGGGTAACATCACACAAAGCCGACAGAATTATTTAAATAATTTGCTGGCGTGTGTGTGGCTGCGGGAGAGTGTCCTCGGAGTTACCTTGGTCTACAGGAAGGGGAATAGTCTCTTCTTAAGGATGTAGAGAACTGTCGCGAAGAAGAGAGCCAACGCCAGGAAGATGAGTAGTTTGTCAGTGAGCTCCCTTCGGTTGTACTTGGTGATGAGTTTTCTCCCAAGCTGGATGGTCCCCGTCATGGTCTTAAATTCCTCGTTGGTCTCTTGGATGGTCCTGGAAGAGGTCGCTTCAAGAGGAGAGAAGTGTTTTCATCAAAGCATTTTCACAATTTAATAAATGGAGGTGCATTAAATTTGCATTAACTTCAAACACGCTTTAATCAGTTTCAGATTAAGTTAAAAAAATACAATGTAAACAATTATATTTTAAGAAAAATAATAATTATCTAAATTAAGATGGTTATGTTTTTGCCACTCTGTTGGTTTGTTTGTGAGCAGGATTACATAAAAAACACTGAAAGGATTTCATGGTACTTGTACTGTGGTATGAACTACAAAAGAACACATTTTATTTTGTTCCAGGAACAGTTTTTCACTTTCTTTAACATTCCATGTTTGGAGTTTTATTTAATTAATTTATTTATTTACATTTTTAAACTCTGACACATTCATGGTTCCGATAGCTGAGAATGTGATATGGTGAAGCTCAGTTTTATTAGCTTTATTAAAGAAGTGTCAGAGGTATCCACTCTGCTGAGTGCCATTCTAGATTTTGCAATCATACCGAGTGACGTTTTTGTCTCCTCGCTCTGCTGAACCTGCTGTGCCATCATCCGACTGATGCTCATTAGATTTTCTGTGATATCGCTGGTTGTCTGGGCCAGGCCATCTTTGGTCAACTTCCTGTAAAATAAGAGACAGAAATATATGCTTTCAATAAACACACTAAATATCCTTATGCTAAAAAAAAACGTGTTCTTTGAAGAAATAAACCCCTGAAAGTACTGAGGGGGTTGCACACCTCTGCCTCGCAGCACTATCTGATCCATTCAGAAGTGCCTGCTTTTCCATATTGTCTATGGACACTTTGCTGGCAAGGTTAGCCTTCCTCCAAGCCGTCTGGTTGCTGCAGAATATAGAAACACATTTTGATAAAACACAGATTTCAACAAAAATAGTCATAAATCAGGGAATTGAGAATGATAATTAAGTCAGGCAGCACCTCAGCATCTGTTTTCTGTGTCCCTCCACCTGACTGATCAGCATTTGCTTGCCTGACTCTTTGTCCTGCTCCATTGCCATCTGTTCTAAATCCTGTCAAAGGACAGCACATGCATATAATGATAGAACAGTGTGGGGGATCTGTTCTGCACTTGGACCAGAAAACAACTGATATCATTTTATAACCTGTGCACCAACATTGGACCCAAACCATTGAGATTCAGGTGAGGTTACAGTCATTCATGCATCATTGTTGCCCCTCAGAGGTGTTTCTTACCTGTATCCTCAGTCTGAGGTTGTGAAAACTCTGTTTCACGTCTGCGTTCAGCTCTGTCAGCTTGTTCTGAGGCCCTGAGCACTCACTAATATCCTGTACAAATGACATAGGCAGATAATTCTCATCATTTGGAATTTGATTTGAAGAGTTTTGGATGAAAACAAATATTTGAAAGATATGAAAGTGCACATCATTTTGTTTTCGTTCTCTTCTCAACGGATGATCAGGCACTTGCATTTTTCCGCACTCTGCTACTTTCCCCCACCGGATTTAACTGCAGTAAATAACCAGTAAATATGTCACACAAGTGCTTTTGCCTGGAGGAGCTGAGACTGAGGCACCGGGAGCTCCTGCTCCCTCACTGCAGCTCAGAGAGCCGGTACACCGGCTAACAGCAGCTGCTAGCCCCGGAGGCTACCCGGCTAAACCACGGAGTGACAGGCGGACATGCTCACATTTTTCACCGCAGCACCGAACTGCCTTACTAAACAAACAGTCGCACCTGGATGAGAGCTTTGATTTCCAAGTCATATTTCAGTATTTCCTGTTCACATATTCGAACGTGGACATCAGAGGACGCCATGTTGCCAACGTGGCCGGCTCGAAGTACGGAAAGCAGGAAGTCGATTTTGAAATGCGAAGGTAAACATTTCCCAATAACGTTTAAAAAAATCATGGTAAATAGAAAAACAATGAGGTAGAAGCATGCATTCTCATAAAACAAACAAACACAGCTGCATAAAGAGGAGACAAAGGTTTTATGCTCGGTGACAGCTGCTTGACTGCATATACACTAATAAATGATGCCAAACAAAATACAGCTGTGCACCAATACAGTTGATTATTACTTTATTAACATCAATAACATGTATTACAGCAATATTAACAGACATTTAAAGTTAAGATTTCTATCAACAACCACAACACACACAAACAAACAACAAGTTAAGGACCTGTCATCCCATTCAAGGTAAGGCACATTCAGGGAGACCTCTGAAAAGTTCTTTGGGAATCATTTTTGTACAAGGCACCAGTGAAGGCACCATGTGATAATCACACAAGGATCTGAGAGTAAGGCCATTCAGAAGGAATCAAGACTGCATCAAGTGAGCCTGAAGAGAAAAAATAGAGACACTTTTAGAAAGAAAACACAAGAATTAAAATGTATTAATTGCCCACTACACCTCCAAACAGTGACTAGAAGCTGCATCCAAAGGGATTGGAAGATGTCTACCTGCAGGGTCAGGAGTCCAGGAAGTGAAGTTTAAGGCCATTGATACCTCAGGTACCAAATAGTATCCGTGGACAGAGAGGGTCCAAGCAGTGGGTTCAGCTGAGCCAGAATGGCTATTAACCAGCTTTTGGAGAGAAAGAAGTGAGATCACACAAGTCAGTAGAGAACAAAGCATTTTAACCACATCCCTGAATGCTGAGTGATCTGTTCCTATTCTCTTACAAAAAGATTTCTTCCTAATTAAGGGTGATATTTTTTCTACTTTAACTCCTCACAGCCTCAAACTGAGGGTTGTTTCACTTCTCTGCAACACTCTGCTGCCCTCTGTTGTCCACCTGACATGTAACATGACACCAGGAGCACAATGGCACCTAACACATACATATTTTATCACAGGGCAGAAAAAACACAAAAACAAACACACAAAATGGTACTCAATCAAATAGCAATGTTTGTGTTATCAACACATACATATCATTAAAATGGAAGAAACCAGTTCATACAGACAGACCGTAGACAGGCAGGGCATTTTAAGACTTGGACTGAAAGTAAGTGCTGTCAATAAATAATAAGATGAAGGGAAACGTGTGTAAAATGTGTTATATATTAACTAGAGCACAAAGTTAGAGATCCCAGATGTTATTCAGTCCTATTTTGACATTTTAGAAATTTGCTTGCTTGCCACAATACACTGTATTTAAAAACCTAGAGGTAACAAAGCACATAACTTACAACAGGTAGCAGCAGACCGAAGTCAAAACCAGCATTGTGACGATGACTCTGTGGTAAAAAGAGAAGATCATCATCATTAAAGTGGTGCAGTCCTCATCTAATGACAGAATATACACTCCTCATATCCAACACAGGCCATGCTGATCTCGTGACAGTGACGAACAGGCAAATGAAGGAAGTTGTAGAAGGGACACTTCCCAGATCTGAAGTGCAAGAACTCTTCAGCTCAGTAACTTAAGGTGTTGGCATTTGAAGAATGGGTTTGTTAGAGCATGCCAGAATTGGGTTATACAGGAAACAGCACAATTGCTAATGCTAGCTAACCCAAACTTTTACTCTCGCAGGTGACATCATCGCACAAGGCTGATTTTCAAAGTAAAGTTGTGTGAGTGACGCAGTGAAACTCGTTTAAAAACCACTACTACTTTATCAGAGTAGGTGAATGAACTGAGAAGAAGAACAGTTACGGAAGTACATGCTACATTAAATAAACTGTGTGTTTAGTTAGCTGAAAGCTAGCGTGCGCTAACCCACTCACCCTCGGTTCGGTCCTTTGGGGATGAAGAACGGCACCACTCCTCCAACAAGGGCCCAGAACAGAGTCACCACGGACATGGTGATGACAAAATTAAGGTCCGCCATGGTGCTGCTTGGATTGAGAGAAACGGAAGGAGTCGCACTAACTTTTATCCTGTGCTAACTTCTCTGTGGTCAGCCGACAGCTGAGGAGAAGCAGCGCGTGTCACATGACCGTTCACAGAGGGGGAGGAGCCAGGGCCCTGAGGCGGACACGAGCGTGTGAATCAAGATAAACTCTTTATTTGGTGTTTCTACTTTATTTAATTTCTTAAATTACACTCATATTTATTTATTTTAAAGAGTACATATAAAGAGTTTAGTTACTACTGTTTATCTTTAAAATATTGATTTTATTAAGGCCTTTCATCTATTGATCAGTACACGTTTTCATGCATTATGTGCAAGTCAAGCTTGAATTATTTAAGTGCTGTGAATTGTCTTATAAATGGTGTGGCATTTATTCTAGTAAATGCAGCAGTACTCAGGTTCTACTGTAACACTTTCTTCCATTGACAGAATGTCCTACACACGTTCATGTTGTTTGTGGGTAAACAGTGACATCTACTGACCCGTTTCAGAAAGCAGGTTCAACAAAATGAGTCAAAACCTGAACACTGGCTTGACCAATTCTGAGCTGTTAAACTCAGAGGTTTTGGTTTCAGAACAGGTGTTAAGAGTTATTAATGTAAATTGGTCCAGTAGCCTCTGGATAATGATGCTATCAATCAACATAACTCCCTTGGCTGAGGTATAACACGGATGGACTCTGTTGCAATAAGTGAGAGCAAACATTATCTTGCCATTCATCAGCTGTACAGTTTATCATTTGAGTGTAGCATATCACCTGGAATCAATTAGAGGTGATGTGCAGCACATCTTTCTACTAGACTATCTAATTACAAATGCATAAATATAAATTCCATTGCGTACATGACACAAAAAACTCAAAGTGGGGTCTTTTTTTTCAGTTTATTGATAGCAAAAGATCATTTTTACTCCTGCATTTTCTCAATGGTCTCCTCTTTGTATTTGCCCTTCTCCTTTCCATCAGCACGAGACTTGGCCTTGCGCTCCAAGATCTTCTTGCGGTCCTTGTCCAGCTTTAACCTGGTGATGACCACCTGCAAACACAACAACTGGATTAGTTACATCCCAAATGTCAGCCGTGTTTTGAGAATAATCAGTAAACATGAATTCATAAAATATGAAATAAAAGCATGAAATGTTTGTCATCCATGTACAGTGCATCCGGAAAGTATTCACAGCGCTTCACTTTTTCCTCTCAAAAAATAAAATTTCACGTTGTCATTATGGGGTGTTGTGTGTAGAATTTTTTGGTAAAAGAATGAATTGAATCAATTTTGGAATAAGGCTGTAAAGTAGCAAAATGTGGAAAAAGTGAAGCGCTGTGAATACTTTCCGGATGCACTGTAAATCTAACCTCAAAAAACAGTAATATCAAAATGGCAGTGTATTTCAAACTATTAAGTTGGATAATACCAGGGGCCCAGTGTTCCGCATGCTGTTTCAAAATGTACTGTAGCCATGTAAATGTTCAACCACGTTCCTACAAATAGTACCTAAACAATATGTTATTCATTGCTCTGCAAATAAAATTGAACCAAACTGTGATGCCTTTATTGGAGCATTAATATATGGAAGTTCAGAGCAGGAGCAAAGTAATGCAGCGCTAGCTGTATTTTTCATTACACAAGACTCAAAGCCTGGTCTGCTGAAGACTGCCCTTCTGCTTTGTGCCGCTTATCATTCACAATGGAAAAAACAAAACCACCTCTGTGACAGTAACAAAACTGAAACAGCAGCTTCTAACAAAGACTGGAATTATGCAATCACTCTTAATCCATTTTAATCACAATTATCAGATGGCTAGATGGAGAAAAAAATCCCTCCAGACACAATCTTGTCCCAGTTGCACTGTGTGTGCTGGGCTTCATTAGCTGGCCACCGAAGACAATGATAATTGGTTTAAATATATTCTGACAAGCAAACTATTTAACAGGAGGACAATGGAAGCAGAAATACAATTCTAGAGCACTGGGGAGAAAATCGGACCATGTAGGATTACTGAGAGTCCAACATTTAATATAAGAACATTTTACACTGTAGACTTGGAGTAAAGCCATAACACTTCTTGGATGGGAATGTTTCCAGCAGTAAGTTTAACATCGAGTATGTCACAGGGGAGCGTTTCATTCAACATGCTCTTTCACCGGACTTACTACATTGAGAAAATGCATCGCTGTTCCAAGCAACAACAGCCCTGCTTTATTAAGGTGTCCCACCAAGCGGTGACGATTTGACAGGGAGGTCACAAGAAGACTCACAAGGAGTAGCATCAAATATTGATGAACAAGAGGGATTAAGTCTTGATTATGTGATGGATCTTACTGAGTTTATAAATGCAGTTTCCAAACTTGAAACCCTGGAAAAATTAGCCTTCACAAATCAACCTCACCAAAATATTAAGACCATTTCAAAATAATACAGTTTAATACACCTGCACCACCAACTACATCCCAGGTGAACCAGAGGTGAAGCAACACCACTGACTTCAATTAAAACTCATTAATGTTCAGTTAAACCAATGGAACCAGAAGAACCCCATTTTCACTATAATACAGAACATCTCTTTTGCTTACAGATCCTTCACATTGTGTTTCTGATGTCAGCAATAAAAAGTAATTGTCACTTTCTGGAGGGCAGAGCCAAGAGAATACATGGAAAATCTCACTGAGCAATGTTGTTACATTTCTAATCACACCCAGCAGGATTTTTACTTGGCAAAAACTTGCTAGAACCTCTCTCTAACAGTATTCAGTCCTTCACATGTGCACTGAAGCAAACAATCTCACCTTGCTGGGGTGGATGCCGACATGGACTGTGGTTCCATTGGCCTTTTCTCTCTGCACGCGCTCAATGTAGATGACGTACTTCTTCCTGTAGACCTGGACCACTTTGCCAATCTGCTGGCCTTTGTAGTGTCCACGGACCACCTGTGTGTGAGAATACCACAAAAAATTGTACCAGGAACATCTTACACTTCACAACAGTATACATCACAATGACGAGCACAGTACCTGGACTTCATCGTCCTTGCGGATGGGCATGGACCTCACGTTGTACTTCTGGCGGAGCTCCTTGGAGAGAGGAGAAGACATGATCTTCCTCCTGATGTGTGAGGGGGCATTGAAGTGCCTCTTGCGGTTCTTGCGGCGGGAGGAGGTTACAAACGGATTCAGCTTCATGATGCTGAGGAAAAAAGAAACAAGTTAATAACCCAGCGACATGGCAGGGTCAGGGAGGCTGCACGTTTGCCACATCGCTCATGAAACCACTGAAAAACGTGTTATGTGTACGCGAAGAAACAATGATTACAACGTGGATGCAACGAGCAACACGTTAACACCAGCTCCGAGATCAGTTATTTCAGTTTCAGCCTTTTTTCATTGAACACGTCTGCTTCTCTGACGTTTATAAGTTAAGCTAACGTCCCAGCTAGATGCTACGCTAGCAGTGTGGCTAGCATGTTAGCATAATACAGTAACTGGACCGAAACGATTTTTCCTGTGTTAACATTAAAAGCACAATATAACAAACAACCATAAAAACTACACAGCGACTCGCGGGTGTGTGAAGGAAGGCGAATATTAAGCCGTAACACCGGGGCCGAGCAGGTTCACAGCCCGTAGCCGACATGCGGATAGAGCCGGAGCGGGCAGGGGTACCGAGACACCGAGGGCTGTTTTATTTAGCCATCTATCGTCAACATGGCGTCAATAATGGCTGGACTTTGACTGTGTCGATGTTCACATAGTGTTCAGGGTTGCAGATGAGCGCACAGTGACATTGTAAGGAGGATGGATGGTGATACTTTAGTGAAGTGTTGTGACAAGAATCCTTACCCTAACCTTAGCTCCTCTATGGCCGGCGGAAAAGAGACTCGTGAACTACTTCCGCTGGCATTAGTTCACGCCCGGGTCTCGCGAGATGTGCCAAATAACGTGGTAAAAACAAGGATACTTGGTAAACATGGCACATAAACTACTACTCTAATTATTATTTTCAACATAATAGCGTTTAGTTAAATATGCTAATGGGTGATTATTAACTTCAAACTAAAGTTTTAACATCAAGCCTACTTCCCGTGTGTGTTTTATAAATGATTCAAATATTGATGGTGCTATTGATGGAGTGGTTGGTTATTCAGTCAAGTCTGAAGACCAAATGTGTCATATATATATATGTGTGCCATATATATATGTGTGTGTCACACTTGAAACTACACTGTGTTTTTGTCATCTCTTCAAACTGACTTTTGCTTAATAGCCTTTTCTATCTGTTGCTGTTACTTGTGATGCTGTATATTACAATTTGTCACTAATGTTTAGTTTACCTTGTTTTTAAATTCCTATTGTAAATTGTCTTCTGAAAGGTTCAATCTGAATTAAGTTGTGCTTTGGATAGCTGATCCAATTATCAGTCCTTGGGATTTTCTTTTTGTGAATGAAAATGTGTTGAGTTAGATGTTCATTTATCTATAGTACCAAAAGATGGCGCAAAATCCAATCAATCAATACAGCCTCTGAAAACAAGCTATGTTCGTGATTTATGAAGTGTTCATTACACGTTAGTGTTCGGTGAAATGAAACCGTGGGTCACACGTTCAATCAGT
The DNA here is from genome assembly GCA_016785235.1 of Pseudorhombus dupliciocellatus. Taxonomy (NCBI): domain Eukaryota; kingdom Metazoa; phylum Chordata; class Actinopteri; order Pleuronectiformes; family Paralichthyidae; genus Pseudorhombus; species Pseudorhombus dupliciocellatus. Next base: position 3,625,291 of record JAFBJW010000130.1, on the reverse strand, counting down.
GTGAAAGCAAGGTTACAACATGACCCGATAGTTGTGTAATTTCCAGTGACATCATTAGGCCACTGATCAGCTGGACTGAATGCGCTCATTCAGACACATGGGAGCGGAGGGTGGGTGTTTACACATGTGTTGACCTCCCATAGGTGCAGAGGAGACCCCCCTGTCCGGCTCTCGCTCCCAACTCCATCCACCGAGTGATCCACCGCCTCACAGGACGCACTTCCAGTGGAGGCTGCCTCCCCTGCCTGCGCTATCTATCTGTCTGTCTGCCTGCCTGCGAGAATAAGTGATGCTGTCATAGCCCCCTGCGCCGCGGACAGAGAGGAGCCTCTTTCCCCTCCCGCACAAGCCCATCCACCCTCCCTCCGGTTCTCCTCTGGCCGGCGTGTCGCGGCGGCAGCAGTGCGGATGTGGAGCCCGCAACGCAGCGCTCTTCACCCGTCGGCAAGCACCGGAGAAGAAGATGAAATGTTTTTCCCGTTACCTCCCGTACCTCTTCCGGCCGCCGAGCACCATCCTGTCCTCCACATGCCACACCGAAGGTAAGGGTGGGTGGGACGCCGAGGGAGGCTGTCAGTGGGGTGGCGAGTTGCTGTGCACTTTGTGCGTGAGACGTGGATGTTTACAGGCTGCAGTTAGCGTGCGTGTGTGCAGAAGTTACACCTGCAGTTGTTGGGCCACACTGCAGATGTGTGCATGAAGTTGGAGCCATTGTAGGTATGGGGCAGATGTAAAGGATGCTGATGTAGGTGACTTAAGGTATATTAGTGTGAGTGTGTCTGAGCCAGCTCATAGTCACACATTCCCAGACACACTCAGTTTGTGGAGTTGCATGACAAGTGTGCCCCTTGCACCCCTGTCTTACTTTGAGTAATTATCTCTTTTAGACCAAACTCAGGTCAGGTGCGGGGGTCACAAGGTGAAATCAAATAACATTCAAAAACTATCCTCAATGTGGCTGATTGGATAATGTGTGTTTGTTGTGGGGGTTGTAGGCTGATAGTTTGGAAACAACTTTAGAAACATGTAAAGGGACAGGCCTCTCTGGGACCATATCAGGCTGCAAACCAATAAATACAGGGGAGGAAAAATCTTAGCTGTTAGTCTACTCCAGGTGAAGGTATTTTCCTACAGGGAGAGCATTCTGAACTGACCCTGGTCACAGTAGCAGTAAATGAGTTGGATCAATTCATCCTGCAGATTGTGCTGTCAGACAGGGCAGCCCAGCAGGGTTCTGTGTGTTTGTATAACCAGCCATTTACTAGGTCATAATGTGGAGACTGAGCCTCTGCATTATTTAGCCTTGCATGGTCGCCCTCCTTCCTCTCTCCACTCTGCCCCTCAGTCCTCAGCCCTGTGGCACATGCAGGAAGGAAGACAGCACTATAGTTAGTGTGAGCCGGTCAAAGCCAGGGCCCTTCGGTCTATAGTGCTGACCTATATAAACTGTATACGTTCAGTCAGGAGGAGGAAGACATGCACTCATTCATTCACTCACTGCTGTCAAGCTTTAAAAACTGTCATACATTCTCAAGACAGAAGAGTCACAGGGAGACATGAAGTAATTAGCCATTTAAGGTGGAATTTAATTACTCTTGTTTTGGACAATTATATGTTTTAATGTTTATCAGTAAAAGTGTATTTATTAACTATTTATTAACTATTACACTGAAAGATGACATGACAACAAACTATAAAACTTAACCGAAATAATGTTTGGTCATTTAGCATGCACTATTATCAATATAAAGAAAAAAATATAAAAAATAATACAGGACTCATATTATGGGTTTATTTGTATGAATTCTAGAGGCCTACTGTTGATTATTGACCATCTGTGAATATGAGTATGAATATTGGTCTCTGAGTGTTGTGATACACTAGTGCCCTGAACAGAATGTATCCCACCTCTCAAACAATGTCTGGGATTGGCTGCAGCTTCACTAGCTTATCGAAAAGATAAGTGGAATAAGGTGATGATGGATGGAGTTAAGAGGATGCAAGTAAGTAAGAACTAAAACAAACCCAGAGATATGTTTATAAAAATATAAAACCATCAGAATTATTCTATTGTAATTACATCATGAAAAACAAACGTTTATGCCTGTTAAAGTCACATTCACACAATACTTTATATTTTAACAGCTGCTTATTGTTAAAAAGTCATCTTGACATGAGCCGTTTGGCCCCTCCCTCTTTTTCTGAAGCACGACAATAATAAACCAGTAAACGCCAGCCCCAGAAGTTGAGAGGTTAGGTCGAGAAACACTATCCTCCTCTGCTCCACTTCTCCCTCCCTGCCTCAGACCAGGGAGTGGTGGATAATAGAGGAAGTGATGGATCAGTAAACATAGGAGTTGCAGTGCCCATCAGCCACAGCAAATATGATACATGATCCCACACTGCTGGAGAAATGTGAAGGAGTTGTGTACACAGAGGAAAAGATGTTGAATTTCACGTGTGGGAGGCCGCCGAGATGTGATGACACAGCAGATGACCTTGGAAATGTGATGTGTTAAAAAAAAAGACACGAGGAATCTCCCACTCCGCACACAGGAAGCACTATGTGCGTAAAAGATGTTGGAGGCTGCGCACAACTTGGTGCATGTGAGTGAGCTCGTGCTGCACGTAACTCATCACCACTGTGTTTGTGCTTCCTGTTGTGACCTTGTGGCTGATCTTCCATTAGAGCGGCTGGTCTGGAGGAGGCTGCACAGCTCTCCTCCTCCTTGCTCCTCTCAAAGTCCCCCCCACCACCACCACTGCATCGTCTCCCAGCATTCAAGTCTGCTCCAGCTGAGCGGAGTTCACTCCAGGGAAGATGAGTGTGCAGTTACCATGTTAGTGGAAAATAGATTATATAAGTGCTGTACTGGACCCTAGCGTGTGTGTGTGTGTGTTCACTTTGTTTATCTGGGCCACTGTGGAGAGCAGTGTTCCAGCATCACACGGATTCACCTGGGTTCAGTCTCTGAGGGACACGCAGCGAGCTTTTGACTGTCAGCGTCCTTTAAATGTGTGATCATGTGTCCCTCTGCTCTTTGTCTAATATAGATCCATATTGTTTTTTATTTTTGTTCTTCTCCGCCCCTCATTTCTATTTCTCCCACTTCTCATCAGCCTGTCAGTTCTGCCGTGATGGATTAAGTCTTAAAGGTTTCTGATGGCCGTGGTTTTGCATGAGCGTCTCCCCCTCTGATGTCTTTTGTTTGAGTCAGGGAAAATTGTGTCCCCAAACGACACCTCGCCACATCTCACGCTGCTATCAATCAGCCTGTCCTGCCTCAGCCTCCTCCTCTTCCTCCTTCCTGTTGCTGTAAGGTGTCTGAGGGAAACTCTGCGTTCCATCTCTTTTGTTTGAGCGGGACACGCTGAACAAAGTGGTGAATATTTGAGATCAGATCAGTGCCAGCATACGCTTTGTGATTTCGTGACTATGGTTGACATTTGTGTGTGACTTTGCGTATCTGAGTGTTTTATTTATAAGAAGAGCTGTGAACTTCTCGTGGCAGCGCCTGCGGGGAGACTTCTGTCGGCATTTTGACAAAGGGTGATACAGAGTCTGAGTTTTGTGGGAGAGAAACCCGGCCTCTGCTGGGTGTGTATGTAATGCGTTATCATACACCCCACAGTGTTGTTGATACCCTGACAGACACCCACTTCACAGCTCAGAACACACTCCTTGTAGTCATCCCGTCCCTGCGTGCTGCTCGTGACAAACACCCTACATGCACACTTGCATAAGGCGTCAGCACACTCATACACGTGACTGCTGGCTCTGGTTTGATCAGCTTTTCTGTGCAGAAGGTGGAGAGACTCTTAAAATAAAAAGGGGTGCTGAAAAGGAAATTACCCGACTGGCCACCATGACGGCTGCCTTTAGTCTGTGAAAGTTTCACATTTTATTCAATCTTTTTTTGAAAGAAGTAACCAGAGCGACTTGCTCCCATTATGTGACCAGTTTCCAATCACATGTTATACATGCTCATATGCACACTTTGCTATTTCAGTTCAATTATTTAAATTAGTGACATTAATAGGTTTCAGTCAAGCTTTATGTTAGAAATGACTGCAGCTGATCCTTTGTCTTTAAAAGAAGCTATTTTAACAGCAAATGGAAAATCTGAAGTTCCAACACGAATTTGATGACGTTGTCTTGTGTAAACATCACTTTAATGATGTGAGTTTAAACGGGTCATACATCATGTTGTGTTGAAGACTTTGACAGTCGACTTGTGTAGAAACTGACTTCTTTTGAACCGGTGGAGTTGCCCCCTACTGGTTATTGAAGAGAAAAAAAAAACCTTTCAGGCATTTGGATTTCTGTGATCATTTTCTATTCATTATATTATGCCCCCACAGAACAGAAGGGGAGTGTTTTGAAGTTGTCATTGTAGCCCTCAGGCTGCTCCTCTCTGCTCGTGAGCAACTTCATGTGTTATCACTCTGCAGGATAACATTCTGAGCAGTGGTCTACCTCTGCAAACAAAATATCAGTCTCCAGTTTCAAACACTGGATCCTGTTCTGTTTTCACCGGCTGGATAGTATTTAACCCAGTGATGTGTAAAATCATCGGAGTGCCCCTTTAAAGTGGAAAAACAGGCACAAGCTCCTCTAACAACAACAATATGTGCTGAAATGCCCCAGAGCAAGGCTCACCACTGCCTGCACTTGCTTCAGGTGTTACAGATCAATTTGTGAGTCGCAAGAAAAGCCAAGATTACAGCTGCTCAGGCCCCAACTACAAAAAAGAATGTAGCCTCTAGCTGTCTAGCATTTAGAGATATAGATAGATTTTCAAATGTCAGTTAAAATCAAATGTTTGAACCACATTAACTTTATGATGTTTCTGGATTTGTTTGCTGCCCACAAATGGTCAGAACATAACTGAAAAGGTTTAAAGGACTATATAGTTTTTCTTATTAGCACTTCCAAAGACGTGCTGCTTTGATTTGCATTATTCTGTTAGTTAGTTAGCAGGATTATGCTATAATCGTGATTATATATTGGTCAATCATCGAGAGGGTGATCATGATTGGCTACACTCATCTCGCTTTCTGCTGCCATTACCTCCCCTGCGAGAAGGGAAGTGCAAATAAAAGTGGATGGTAGGCTGTGAAAAATGGTGAGCAGTGACATTTCATCACATTTAGGTGCATGGTGGGTTTCTGAATCCCTCCAGGTGTCTCTCAGAGGCCTGTGGGAACTGAAAAGAACATGATTCTCTCAGTGAGAACACCAGAACATATCAGTGTCTGTCTCACACAGAGCTCATCTGCAGTCTCACTTCAGCACAAACACTTCCTGCCAGGGCTCGACATGAAAACAAGTATCACTGAGACTCCCCTCCCTCTCATAGCCTCACAAAAGGCAGCGTATCATTACAGCAGCCACAGTGACGAAACACTCACTCTGTCTTTTATCTGTCTCTGATTCACTACGTGTAGAGCCCATGTAAACGTTTCACCTTTGGCCTGAAACGCAATGGTGAGCCTCAGTGTTTTGTACCAACCCCCCTGTGTTGAACAGCATCGACTAAACCCCTGTTGGGAGCTATAGAGCCAGACAAAGAGGCTCCTTATCGAGCAGGACCGCGGGCCTTTGCTCTGACTGGAGAGCTGCAGCACAGAAACATGGCTGCTATTGGAAATGTGGTATATATAGAACATCAGGATGGGCTTTCTCCCCACCCATCTGTCTCTGTGGATGTATATTAGGTCCTGATAGGTTGAGGAAAAAAATTCCATTCACAGCATGGCAGTAAAATGAAGTCATTTCACTCGGATGTGTTGAAATGTTTTTAAAGAATTGTGTGAAATCTGTGTGGGGCCAAATAAATCATAAACAGTAACTGAGACTCATTACTTTAATGGGATACACTAGCAGATGATGGGGATATGAGCCAAAGATGAACTGGATACATTTTGATGTAGATCTGGGCGAAGAGTGAGACTAGATAAATATGAGATATGACAGTCAGCATTTTTACCAAAGCTACTTTCAGACATGCATTGTCCCTTGTATTTTTTGGAGGAGGTGCATATGCCAACACAAAGTGAGTTAACTTGACTTCTACAGCACCTATCTAAAGTTGCACAATACTTTAGAACAAACAAGACAGAAAAGTTATACTCTAGTTGTACTTGTATTTGTTGTATGGTCCCTTATGGAGAACACATCAACACTCTTAATACGATGCAGCATGAATCTGACAAAACTAAAACTCATGATCGACAGGCATGAACGCGGAGCCTGGGACGTTGGTTCCTCCTCTGATTTCTCAGAGCTCTGATATGACTGATGTTAAAGTTCCCTGGAGGTGGGAAAGCAGATTACCCAGCAGTGCTGAGACAGAGCAAAGGCCCACCCTGCCCTGACTTTAGCTCTATAGAGGGAACAGATAATGGGGTCTGAATTTAATTTTCTCTGCTGGTTTCACAGCCATTACAGCTTCAGAGGATAGTGAAAGGATGATTAGAGATGCACACACACAAAGTAATAATTACATACATAAACATCAGCATGCTCCACAAAGCCAAGGCATGTGACCTGAAGTGGGAGAGCAGTGCCATCTGTTCCCGGAATAGTGGACGCACTTTTACCGAGTCACACCTGGTGTCTTTTCTCAGCTGCCCAGAGAAATCCAAACAAGAACACACACACAAATGGCTGTGATCCAAACAGGTCCTTCTTTAGGTTCCCCTTTATAGTTTTCTCAGCATCGTTTTTCAATATCCCTCTGAAAATAGCCATCTCTTTATTGCAGAGTCATCACAGACCTGTTTGTACAGAACAACCAGAGCAATGGGGTCGATACGGAGCAGGGATCAAATCGCAAAACCTTGTCTGAGCGCAGATGGCTATGGAGAGCCGCTGTTTATTGTGTTTCCTTGTCTGTCAGCACCATGGACAGAGCACAGTGGCGCGTGTGAGGGAGCGACACACGCAGCCATACAGGATTACCTCATCACCCCTCATGCCACACTGTAGTGAAGGCTTTTACTGTTCTGTCTGAATGGTACCCTACACTCAAGACATGGCACTGGATAAATAATGTAGCCATATGCTTCTGAATGAGGCAGCAGACAGCAGCAGTACATGAAGTACCAGCTCGTCTCTCCTTCCTGTCTCCTTTTCACTCGCTCCCCCGCCCCGTGGCCTCCACCCCTGAACGGATAGATGGCACATGATGTCACACCATGAGTCACAAATCAGCGAACCCTTTCTCTCTATCTGTCTGCCTCTGCCTTTTTGTATGTTAAGGCTGATGATATTTTGTGATAAACAGCAGCTATATGCAGCTCTCACACAGCAGGACACAACTTATTTATAGCTGTTCTTGTTATGCTGAAGAGGAATATGGTGGAGTACCCCTGTGTGAATCATCATCTATCTAAGCCAGTATTGTTCTCTATAAACTACTTGTAATCCCGAGGGAGTAGTGCCCACACACAAAGGATTGATTTAAAACTGTCATACAGGTGAACTGGGAAGTATTGCACAAATTATTGAACAGCTTTTACAGATTTTTTCCAAGATTCTACATCTGCCTGCCTGGATCTCAAGAATTATGGACCCGAAAGCTGTTGCGAACTTGACTTTTATTGTGATAATTTAAGATTCAAGCTCACGCCATCAATTTAAACTATAGCTCGTAAATCGACAAAAATATGGGCATTTTCAGATGATATTAGCTTCTTGTATGATTTTGTCAGCCAGTTCCGGGGAAATTAAATATTTAGGAAGAAATAAAATCGGCTTTATTTAGAAATCTATATGCATGGTACTGTGGGCAAAGCAAACACTCAATCAAACGTGACCAAATCATTCGATGCTCCACCAGACTCAACAAGTATCTCCACAACAGGATGGATAAAGAAGTAAAGTGTGACTGTGATCCATTAATGTTGCAGTTTTATCTGTTTGAGGAAATTTAGCTGGAAATACTTAACCCGATATCGAATTTCTCTCTGCTTGTGTATGAAATTATTTTTGGTTGTTGTTGAACAGTTTGGTTTCATTAGAAGCTAAACAGATTTAAAACCTGGCGCTGACACTGATGCTACATTGTGCTTTCACTGATCTGTCGCCTCCAGTGGGATTATGCAGACGCGACTGAATCTGACTCAGTGGGATCAGCGCTCGTCATCTCATTTGCTCGACATATTTGTTTGAAGGCTCATGAGAAGATGTGACATTGGTCAGAGGAAAAGGACTCAGAATGTCAGAGCTGGGCTGGATTTAGTTCAGAGGTCTTTTTCTTTGACAGCTTTTAGATCTGAAGGTTACACTTCACATTCCGTCAACGAAGACTGAATAAATCATGGTTGACAGAAAACCACTGACTTGTTTTTTTATAAATCTACTTTTAAAACCTTACTTTTTGTAAATCTGGGTTCTATTTTTCCTCAATTATTATTTTAGCATTTATATCACTTATTCACAAATGGTAATAAAAGAATATGAGAATGATAAAATACAATATAAAAATTAATATTCAAAGCTGACAAAATGTGGTTGTGCTGTATAATAGACACATACTTTAATAAGTGAGTGGTCATAACTGTTTGTCCCAACTCTTGTTATAAATGAGCTTTGTTATCAACTTTATAGCTTTAGTGATTAGCTAGCGTTGATCTATTTGTTTGTTAAGAATGAAATTTGTGTGGAGACCTTCTTGGCCTTGTGTGGAGTTTCACACCAGCAGCTGATTTAACACTTATGATTTACAGTCAATGTTTTTGACGGCCGAGACCCAGCACAACTATAGACCTAGATCTATCCTGAGAGGCATTGACTTTTATTTTCCCTGGGATTTAATCACCTGCACCCCATAGCAGACATGCTTGATGTGACATCGAGCTAAACCAGTTTTGTAGTGGCCACTTTGGCAAAACTGTACTTGGGAATAAAGCAGCTCGGGAGAGCGGTAATGTCAGGGTGATTTAAGTGGCCGCGTACAGTCGGTGTATTTCACTGAATCCATCTGGCCTGTTTGAAAGTGTTGCTGAGTCTTAAGATAGGCGGTTGGGTGGTGGAATACAGCGAGTGATGGATGGGGTGATGGATGCAGGGGGAGGGAGGAGATGAGAGTGCAGATTTGGGGAAAAAAGGAGCTCTTTTCCAGCAGAGCTGAGTCTCAGGCTTGGCTGCAGCACACTGCTGTGCCTGTTTCATACCAAGCACTCCACTCTGGCTCCTCACCAGCTTCAACTAAACCCGGTGTCTCTGCACCCCCCCCACCCGCTCACTCCCTTTCTCTTTCCTATCCTGATATGTTGGCTCACCCCTCTTCTCCCCCTTCTTTCTTCATCTTAGTGACTCTCACTCACTTCCTCCTTCATTTGGCTCTCTCCTTTCAGTTTTTCTTACCTCCACTGTCTTTCTCCTCCCCTGTTGGGCCTTTTTCTTTGCAGCCTTCCGGTGGTACACAGGGGTGTGGGCTATGGCCTCCAGGTTTCCATAGTGATACTTTGTGTCCTGATGTCATTAGTATTGACGGTGGGCAGCGAGGCCAGGCTGTACTGGCACAGAGGCTGTTTACTGTTTACCCCAAACTTAAACTAGTGTGTGCGTGTGTGTGTGTGAGTGAGTGAGTGAGTGTGTCTGTTTGTGTGTTTGTGCTTGTTTTTATTACATTCTTAGGGCATTATATGGATCAAAGCCTGGACCCAATGGGGCATAGATGTAAGGATTCCTGTCTGAGGTCTAGGTTAAGAGTAAGATTTAATTGTGGTTTGGTCAGGGTAGGGTTCAGTTTAGGGTAAGGTATTGGTCTCCACAATGATATGAAGTCAATGCAAATCCTAAAATAGATGACTGAGCAAATCTGTGTGTGTGTGTGTGTGTTCCAGGTATTACCGATAATGTGGGGACCTAAATCTGTTTATGCAGGCACATTATGGGGACTTAAGGGGAGAACAGCAATTCATTACACTTTAAGGTGAAGACATGCTGATGTTAGGTCTAGGTACATTATAAGGTATCTCGGTTAAGCTGCTAAAGTAGGGCGAGGTGGAGCACAAGCACAGGGTGGTTGAATGTGTTAAAAAACAATAATCAGTTAATTACAATTCCTACTCAAAAGAACATGTATAAGTAATAGCCATTAGCCATAAATAACAATAATAATTCATTTAAATCATTTATATTTAATATGACATGTTATAATGCTTACATATCAATATCCTTAAAGGTTTGTAAAAGTGCTGAGACAAAGGGTAAGGTTTAGTGGATAGGCATTTAGCTGTCATGGTTAAGATTAGAGTAAGTGCATTATCTGAGGGTGTGTGTGTGTGTGTGTGACATCACTGTTCATACAGTCTGATTGGTACGACTTTACACTCAGATAGCGATGACAATGAATGAAGTGTTTAATGAGTGACTGTCTGATGATGGAGCTCGCAGTGTGTGCAGCATGGTCTGATTCCAGGAGCTGGGGTTGCACCAGGGGGCAGCTTGGCACAGGGATTGGAAAACGACTGTTTCACATAGAAACCTCTTCTCACCATCCTCGCTCTCCACTTGATTTCTGAAGCGTGTCCGTGGAACAAATCTTGACTCCCCGCCCTCCTTGGTCCTCGTTCCTCTGGGAGTTTCAGTTTCTCGTCAGCCCGAGGAGATGGACGCTTGTTTGCTTGTGTGACCTCATACATCTATGCTGACTACTGGAGTCACAGGGCTGCTCAGAGTCCTCAGCTGGCAGGTTGTGGTGTCCAGAGTAATTAGTTATGCTCTGTGTTGTAAGCCAAGGGTTGACAAAATATGGATCCAATATTGATACTGTCACATAAAATGCAAGAGGAGTGTGTCCAACGTGCAGATGTCCGACACGTGCACGACCATGAGTTTGTTATTTGTTTGAAATGTCTGCTTTTGATCCAAGAAAATAGAAACTTAAGATGAAGATGGTCCCGGGATCCAGGAAAAGACTTCCTGCATTGATTGAAATGTGACCTGAGCCTGAATCCACACACACATGCATGCACACACATACACAGACACACAAACCATCACCACTATATATCTAACCTTAATCACTGACCCTTAAAAAACAAATCAGCTTTTTTTTTAATTGGGTGCACAGCTGTTGCAAAAGGCCAAATACAGCCTTTCCATTGAGCACGCACGCACACACTCACACACACAAAAACACAGAGGTTGTTTTAAAGGGGCATTCTATCAATGTCCATCCAACAGCATATTGATCCTGTGTACCAGCTGATATATATTCAACTCAGATAAATCAGACTGTGTGTGCCTGCAAATGTTGTAAGTGTGTATGTGTGTGTGTGGATATAATGTTATATTATTGTGTAATGCCCTTTTTGTGCTTCTTTGCTTCTTTGATTTGGATAACTCAGACTGCTGAAGCCTCATATATTGCTGTACTATATGTAAAAATGTTATTATTATTATTATTATTATTATTATTATTTTGTACATCAGGATAAAGGGAAAAAATCATAGAACACAATAACATTGTCTATGAATTCAAGGATTGCTTTTAGACAAGCTTATAATATACAATATAATTATTTGTCTTCTAGGTAAGAGGGTTTATTGTATAAACTGTAGTTTTGCACCCAACACTCTCAGGAACAAACTGGGGGTCCTTGACATGTTATGTATATTAAATATTGATTTCCACAGTGTATTGACTTCAACTTGAGGGACTTATCCATGGGGCTTTACTCCTATTATATTGGATTGCATGCCATATTTCCTTTTGCCAGATGGTGGTGCTCTAAGATTAGCTGTTGATACCACATGCTGTAGTCACTAAGGCTTTAGTTCACCTCTTTGTTCATAGACATTATAAAGCATATAAACACATGTGCGAGTTGGACAGACAGACACAGCTATAGGCAGATGAATCCAAATTTAGATAGATAGATAGATAGATAGATAGATAGATAGATAGATAGATAGATAGATAGATAGATAGATAGATAGATAGATAGATAGATCTATACTGATCTATAGTAGTGGACCATTTGGTTTTAGCAGAAAAAGTGTTGCCAGACAGCGAGCATGGTAAACAGACAGATGGACGGTCCACTCTTGCCAGCCAGTCTCCTTCGTCACACTCTGCCATGTCAGAGTTGACAGTGAGTCCCTGAGGCTGCTTTACATCATCACAGATCCCTCACACCAAATCGATTGCTCGAGCAATAAAAATAAAGCCCTGCTCAGATGAGAAACTGCCTGGGTGAGCCTATCGGTATGTTTCTATTAAATTGTGGGGAATTTATTGCCGCAGTGGTGGAGGCCGAGCCCACCTTAAGCTTGTCTTAAAATGTGTGTGTGTGTGTGCCAGTGTGTGTGTAGTTGATAGAAGAGTGTGGATGGACAGCTTGCCACCCTGTGGGTACCACGACTACAGTCTATCTGTGATCCACGCTGGCAGCTGCTCTGCCAAATGGGATTTTCCTGGAGATTACAGCCTCTAAGTGTGACACGCTTGCATGTGTTTGTCTTTGTTGTTGACGGAGTGCGAGTGCCGACTATTGTAATAAAGCTGTGCGGGTTTTTTTGTGCATTGAATTGTGTGTGTGTGTGGTGTGGGTTGTTCTGAGCCAAGGTGCAAAGAGAACATGTTCTGTTGTCACATGGGGCTGGTTAAGACATGGCTGGATTGCTGCAGGGGACCCTCTCTGGCAAGCTGTAGTCAAAGGAAGGGAGGGGACTTGTTCAAAATTTGGGGGTCAGGCTTTTCTGTTCTTATTAGCAACATCCATACCTGCTGCAAAGATTTCAGCTGCCTGATACAATGGTTACTGCATTTATATATGGCTGTATATATAATTTAAGACTCATATATTGTCTATTAGAACAATTTTTGGACGGATATGAACACAACTGGAATAAAATCAGTTCATGTCCTGCTAACAGGCAAACAAGAAATCATAACCTCCTTTGAGTAGGTAATAATATTTAATATTTGCAACACTACAGCAGTTAAATAAAAACCTAAATTACTTCAGGAGAAATATTTCACTGAGCATGTGACTTTTAGAGCTGCTACAATGATACTGATGCTGCCACTTAATGACAGACGGACTCTTTCCTTATTTAAATGGCTTCTAAAATGAGAAATGTCCCTTTAATAGTGGATATTATGATCATATATGTGACGATATAATGTTCTCAGCGTTGTTTCATTTTTTATACGATGTGGTGCTGCCCTAGGCGTGTTTTTTAAATAATGCCATTACAATGAGCTGCATGTGCAATAAAATAAACTGCCACATCTGAATTCCAATTTTTGGGGGTGGATTTTCCATTTAATCTATTTTCAGAGTCATTTTCAGTTCTCCACAGCGTCCGCTCCGCTGTCCACGGCCCTGAGCATAATCTGTGTATGGATCTCTGGTCATTTATGGGGAGGTAGCTTTATAGTCACTCGCTAACCTGCTTAACCTACTTTCCACATGCTGCTCTTTCTTCCACAGAGAGGAAAGTGCCGACCGATAAATATAGTATCCTTAACAACAAGCACAGTTTCTGTCGCAGCTACACACAAATGGTTCCATGCTTTGTTGTAATCTTTTCTCTTGATTAATCATTCCACTAATCAAATCCAGCCCCGCTCGGAACATGAACTACTCATGTTCGGCCCATTAACCCAACTGGTAGAAAACATGTTGGGCAGTGCTTCAACCTTTATTGAGATGAATATGACCAAAATAATGACGTTCTAAGATCCTAATTGTACAATTGTGCAGACAGCTGTTATGCTGCATTGCGATGCCAGTTCAATTGCTGTTTCCTAGCAACCGGAGAGGCTCAATGCAACAATTTTCTGCTAAGTGGCATCATTTTCTTTCAGCTAGACGAGTCGTATATTCATACAACAAATATGAATCCCACAATGTGTGCTTGCTTCTTCATGTTTAGGCTCATTGCAGTGTGGCACCACTGCCTTCTAACGTTGCAACAGAAACCATTGCACGCATGTGTGTTTGAGTGCGATTTGTAACAGGAGGCTGGTGCACGTTGACATCCATATGGGTCATGTGTGCCTGTCTATACTCTGGAGGTGCGCTGGAGCTTATGAAAGAGCTGCGCTGACACAAACAGAGTCATCGCAGTTGATTAATTTCCAACCAAAATGCTCCGTCTTGTGCTAATCATTGTACATGCATTCTTTTCAATTAATTCACTATCAGGGGAGGCAGAGAGTGGGGGGAGGGGGACAGGAGAGTCAGGGGGGAAACAGAAAATCCAATCGTGCTGGTCTGAAGTCTCCGTGCAATGGAGCATTAGTCTCATCCTGATGTAATTGGAATGACACCAAGAGTAAAGCCTGCTGATTTAGGGACAGCCCCTAGGCTTGATTTAATGCCCTCTACCAAAACTATACATCCATCTTTTTATCTCCCCTCGCTCCCCTCTCCCAAGCCCTCCTCTGTGCTCCTCCGTACATCCCTCCCCCACCCTGTGTTGCTGCACTCCTGTTCTTTCACCAGCTACACCGCCATGCATCTCCATCTGTGCTTCATTAAAAAAGAAGAGCATAGCCACAATTTATAATTTCTTTTTAAAGCCGGAAGGTTATAAACTCCCAGCCGAGTGTCTATTTTCCGGCATCTTACTTACTCCTAATGGCATTTACACACTTTAACGGCTCTGTTTTACTCTCACAGAGGGTCTGCTTTAACACAGAGTAAATATCTCCAGAGAGAAGTGCAAGGAAAGGGCAGACGTGAGCAGGTGTATCCAGGCCAGGGTGCTGCATCCTCAGGGTTCGCTGTTGCTCAGTCCCATGACAGATGGACTGCCAGGGCAATCCTATTACCCCCATGTGTTTAGCTGCTCTTAATGCCAGGGCGGGCTGCATGGCTAATGGGAGGCAATGAATGTTTGGAGACAGAGCTTCATGCTACTGAATGGGGATCATACTGATCTGTTTGATAACACAGTGAACATCTGAAAGCAGCGGACAGCCAGTGAAAATTAAGACCATGAACACTTTAAGGCCCAGATGGTTCACTCAGATTCAGCTCGACTCACTGAGGGATGTCATGTTACATCGGCTCAAATGCTCAAAGGCTTTCCTCTATATGTATTTCATACACAGGGTTTATTACATTTAAATTGTGTGTGTATTTTTCATTATTTGTTTCAACCACCGTCAACATTCCCACCTTCAAATGCCTTTCGCAATCAGTAGAGCACATATAGAACCAAGCCCAACAGCCTTCTTATAAAATCATATTTCAATTCACTAAAAATATCTTGGATCTGCCCCAAATTGTACACAGTCACTCCCCCAGACATGTCTGATGTTGTGCACAGTGATGCATGACCTCATCCTTATGTAATTGGTGAAAATGCAACCGACCAACCAACATCCTATTGCCCAAACTACACAAAGTACTGGACAGGAGGGAAACCTTCACAACCTTCTTAGGTGATGCTGTAAATCAGTTAATGATTCATGACAGTATAAATCCATCCTCACAGCATGGATCTATGGATTACTGTGTTGCTCAGTTGGTTCGATGCTTTGGCTGAGATTGAAATATCTCTGGTTCTCTAGGTTTCAGATGAAATACATCTACTACACTCATTTTCTCCTGAGGATGAATTGCAATCACTTTGGTGAGTGATGCATTTTTCACCTTGGACAATCATCAAGTAAAAAGCTTACAGTTGAGTCACTACAACTCAAATTATTTTTCTTCTTTCAGATGTTCCGTTATTTGTTTCAATATATCATTAACAAGGCACAGGAAGTCACTCTTGAATTCATTTTGGATTGATCAGCCTGAAAACCTTCACTCTTGTTGGATTAACTGGAGGAAATAATCAATATCTATCCTATTTAAACCAGACATTATTCGGTTGCCAATACATAGTACTGCCTGCGATCAATACGATTCTGTGATATGAGGGAATTCCAGCGAAGGTGGTAACAACTGTGTCGTGCAGGTGCTGTGCAGTCAAATATCTATGCTATGGAAGCATGTGCTGTGCATGTTGTTTGGTATGCAGACGGCGTCTCTGCCGCCTCTGGCCCCTACGCCACCATCCCCAGGTCAAGCAATTACCACACATCAAGGAAAGCAATTGGGCATGACTAAAATATCACTGCCGTGTGATTGTGGCCCTATGTTTGGTGCTGCTCGAGCCTAATTTAACCCACTTTGTCCATACGATCGCGGAGAATTGAGGACACGCTCTCCAATTCCGGTGCCTCCCCCGAGCATTTCCTGCAAGTCTGGCACGCAGCAGCTGGGTTGTATAGATGCGCTGTCACTGGTCTGCCGCCCCAGTGGAGTGGGAGACGGTGTGTAATGAACATGAGAAGTGAGGTATCAGAGGAGAACAAGTGGCTGGAGGTGTGGGGGAGGGAAGATTAAACAAGCCATGGGTTGCAGAGCTCAGAACTAACCCACTTTCAACTGGTCAAAAAACCTACTGATACAGGATATACATATACATAGGTTTTTAAATGCAGGTAAATGACCTAAAAAAGGTGACTGACTCCTTTCCCATTTCCTTTCCCCCAGTTTTACTCCTTAACGCATCAGGTTCGACATCATGAACGCTCTCTTTGCCAAATTAGTGTGTTCATTCAGATGTCAGGTTTCCATCAGTGCCGATCTGAAGTGGAGAAAGGGCTGTCAGGATTTCCAAAATCTGGTGTGAGAGTGAGGTGAAAATCACTGGTGAATGAAACAGAAACTCCTCTACTGGCAATGGGAAAATAGTCAAATATACATTTATGTATAATTTTGGTGTAAACTGTATGATGAGAACGCTTGTGTGGTCATGTAACTATAAAAAGCCAAACTCGTTTCTCATCAGTATACATCATGAAGGTAGACATGCTCGAGGGAGGGGGCGCGTGGAAATGAAAGGTTTGAAGGGGGAAGGAGATTGGCATATACGCAGAGGGAGTGGGACAGAGGCTGGCAGGGAGACGGTGAATGTTATTAGGGAGGCAGCATTGATCCCAGGCTCTGACTCTGAGCGGCACCCTCCACTTACTCCTTCATTATACAGTCAAATATGTCTGTACCTTTCAATGCCGCTCCTGCCCTTCAACTGACTGACTCGCTACCTCATAATCCCCCTCCTCACCTCCTGACTAACTCAGCCTCTCATCCATGTGGCTTCATTTGCCCCTAAAATCCACTGTTTCCATTTCTAATTCATTCAGTCTTATTACTCGGCTGTAACTTATCCCAAGTCTAAGTTACAGCCGAGCAGGGAGGGGAGCCCTGCGTGTTTCCTTTTGTCCTCACAGACCCCTGTTTAAATATTGATAAAGATGGGAAACGCTGTTGACCGCTCAGTCAGATCTCAGAGGGTCAAGCATGGCAGAGTTTCTCTGCAGATTTCATTGGGGGGGAGCAGAGGACTGTGACTAGGGAAGCATTCGCAAGCCAGGCCTTCGCCAACTCTGCAGCAGCCTTCATTATCTCCATGCATGGATAATGCCCCATAATGTATTCCGATGGAGATGGAGGTGTGATGGGGTGTAAAATAGCATGTGTAGGAAGGCCCTGTTTCTTTTTTTATTGTTTTTTTTTTTTTTTTTTTTTGCAAGCCGCCTGCCTCTCTCACAGCCAGATCCCCATTAGTACAGGAGCAGAGGATTGGATGTGCAAATGGTCCTGTGGATTATAGAGCTATAATGTATTTAGGAGAGGGGGCTCTGCAATCTCTTTATTGCTGCTGCCGATGTGTGTTGAGGCTCGCACAGGGGAGATACCCTGAGTCCCTTTGTGGATCCAGAGAGATTTAGGGTAAAGTGAGTAGATAAGGGGAGGAGGCACGCACTGCCATCACACACACACACACACACACACGATTAGTTTGAAGAGAAGACTCTGTGGTGTTATTAAACTCAGCATGGAAATGAGATCTTCCCAGAAAGAGGCGCAGACGGTGGCCTTGCTAATCTAATTAATCAGCGTCTGGGTTTTTTTATCATCTCTCTCTCTGTTGCTCTCGCCTCTCCAGTTTTTCTCATTTTCTCAGCTCATCCCACCCTCTCTCCTTTGTGCCCTCCTCATATCTGGTTCTGAACTTCACGCTCACACGTGAAGTGCATGGACAGAAATCTGCCCAGTCATGTGCCTCATATAAAGCGCCTCTTGTCTTCTGTTGAGAAGCTGCTGCTGTGAGGGAACTGGGTGTAGGAGCACGGAAAGTAGAGAGGCTTATCCGTATCTTTGCATGCAGCAGGGTGGAGGGGTGGCGGGGATGCAGCATCCAAAAGGCTTTAGAGGCAACCTGCTGGACCAGGCCATGGGGCAGCTGTTAGGGTGACACGCACAGACCTGGTGCACTGACGGTGGACAGACCCTGAAGCCCCTCTCTGGCTGCAGTGCTCTGAAGGTGCTGCTGGTTCCACGGAGAATCATATTTGGCTGCTTCTCTTTTTTTTTCCTTTCTCAAGAGCCGACAGCCGCTAGGCAGCATGGGAGGGGCCGCCCGCTGCTGAGGCGCAGCAGCAGTACAGTGCGCTATCCGGTGCAGTGAGTCAGCTGAGCTGCCGGCATCGAAGGCGCACGGAGACAGGGAGAGGGAGAGAGAGGAGTGTTTGCGGGATCTGGAGACAGAGAGGCCGATGTGTAACTTTGGGGAGTCTGACATGGAAATACCGGAGTGATCGGAGCGAGCTTGTTGACGCATAATCCCAACAACCCGCCCCGCTGGCACTTGCGCAGCTACAGGGAGGGGGGTGCAAATCAAGCCTGACACAAACTCAAATCCTCCAAGAGACCCGCGGAGTGCGCTGCTGCCGCTGCGGACCCAGCCTCCTCCAATGCAGGAGGACATGACCTTTTTATGATTATTTTTGACGCACTGTGGTGATGCTGCTGTCTCGTACGTGCTGAGGAATGATCTGAAGCGGAGGACGTAATGCGCTTTAATAATTAGGCTTTAAACCCACTGCTGGATTCGGCACAGTCGTTGCGTCGCGGACGGTGCGCGCCGGTGGATGCGCCCCGAGGTGTGGACAAGACCTGCCCGTGAATCATCCTCCTCCTCCTCCTCCTCCTCATCATCATCATCATCATCGACATCACAGGCATTTGATCGCGGTTGTGTTTAACACACGGGGAGATCTGGAGCCATGACAGGCCCCCCGCTGGTCCCAGCACTGCCCGCCACCTGCTGACGGTACCGGGCAGGATGGGAGCAGGTCTGCCGCGTTCAGGATCCCGAACCAGCCGATTTATCAATGGAGGAGGAGAGTGACACCCGGAAAATCAACAACAGCTTCCTGCGCGACCACAACTATGCAACCGAAGGTATATTTTTTAAAGTGTTGATGATGAGAGAGGAGAAACACCATCCTGAGCTGCTCCTCTGCAAATCACCTGAGGCTGTGGCCAGAGGGATGCTGATTTCACAGCAAACGCACCAGCCATTGCATGTGCTATGCTATTAGGCAAATAGCTCCGTGAATAAATACCACTGGTCAGGCTTTACATGGATTCCTTTTGGCTTGCATTAGGTCATTTAAAGGGGATTTAATTGCACTCTAATCTTCTAAGGGGTCAGTTCATATTCATGGCCACATCATGGGTTCATCAGTGGTGTCAGTGACAGGAAATGATGAGGTGGCTTCCCATCATACCTGCTATTTCAGGATCCTTTAATCTGCATGGAGGAAGGAATAAAGCTGCTTATGGAGTCTCATGTGATGCAGTTACAATAACTGATCAACACATTGATTTTTTTCTCCCTGTGTGCTCACTTGTTGAGAGAATGAGGCAGAGGAGACAGGGAGGGTGGCCTGGTTTAAGGAAGCAGCATCTCTCTCACACACAGACACATACACTTTCTTTCTTTTTTTTTTTTACAGTTCATCTACGTAACCATGCATTGAACAATAGCTGTGTCTCACAGAGCGTTTTAAATCCTGCTCCCTGCTGCACATGAGCATGTGTCCCCCCTTCACTGACCACACATCAGCCTATTAACCATTTGATGCTTAATAGTTCCCTTATGCTCCACCAATCAGCTCCATCTGCCCCCGGCAAGCTGCTTAGATGGGCGATCAACATAAAAACACTGATTTACAGGTAGAGGTTATGGCTGATCTCATTACCAGCTCCATCCTCATATATTAGAGCATGCAGATTCGTTATGGACGTTAACTGCAGTTATCAGTATGATCATAAAAAGCAGCGGGGGCTAACAGCTTTTCATTACACAGAGAAAACATTAACATAAGGTCAACTTCATAAGCTGGTGTTTACCAAGTCTTCTAGGGCTGCAGCTAATGATTATGCCCATTATTGATTAATTCGCTGCATATTTACTGGATGATCAGCAAATTGTTTTGTCCATTAAACGTGGTGAAGTGACCATTGTCATGGCAACTGACCAAGGGAGATTGCATCCATATTGCTTGATCAATCCAACCAGTATTATAAAACCCAAAGATCTGTTGCTTAATGTCATGTGAGACAAGAAAACCCCCCAAGAAGCTAACGCTAAGGAGGCTATTTTTGCTTGAAAATTACAAAACTAGTAATTATTATAGTTAGTGAAATTGTTCACTTATTATTTGCTCTTTTTTTTTTTGTTTCTGTAGCAGTGGGGGGAGGGGGGGGGGGCTCCGATCCATATCTCACCATTTTTGCATTTGAATAACCACAAGGTTTAAAATCAGACAAAAAGGAAAACATTTAAAACATCTATTGTGTAGTCATCTAAAGGAAAGGAAAGGGGTGTAGAATAGAGGTTGTTGGAGGATGTTTGTGGCTGCAGGGTGGGTCAGAGCCACAATGGCTCCTAGGGTTTGCCAGTAGCTCAGGTTACTGATGCCACTGCAGGCTGGAGGAGACACAAAGTCACAGCTCAGGAGGAAGATGGTCTCATTCTCCTGATGCTTTTTGTCTGTTTTTGAGATTTCAAATCCAAACACAAACGATCATCATGATTTGTTCTTCTCCCCGGCTCTTTCAGATGAATCCCTGTCAGTGCTAAACACACAGTCACTGGTTCATTGCGAGCGGAAGTGAAGTGGGGGTGGGAGTGGTATGATGGATATCTTTGTATGATGTGTACGCTGAGATGAAAAAAAATGGGAGGGGAGCTTCTTCCAGCTTCTCCCTGTCTCCCTGTCTCATCCCTTTGATGGAGAGAAATTATATTAGAGTTGTACAGATTGTAAAATGTGTCTCCTTAAAGCAAAGCACCGTCTAGTCTCTGGCCCATCTGTGCTTCTCAAACAATGAGACTCGACTTTTGTTATTTTCTTTATAGTGATAATTTATGGATGAGCGTCACACCTCATATATCATGACTGCGTGTGTGTGTATGTGCATTCACGGTCTCTTCTCGTCTCTAAATGGAATGGTGTCTACAGCTGAAGATCACACTAGCTGGTGTCTGGGTCCATTGCCCCTCAGCAATAAATTCACCAAAGTGCACATGTTCCATCAGGCCTGGTCCATTCAGACCACACACTCACACATGCATACACAGGTCCCTCAACAGCGGTGGCGAGCTGGTAAGGATTTCCCCCCGGGCCATGCCAGAGCAGCAGGACACTTTAATGATGTCACATTTTAATGATGTCACTCAGGCTGACCTTTGCCTCGCACCAATCCCACGCCTCACTGGGCCCATGGGCGGATACATTGACACGGTGTGTGTCCACGCTGATGTGAGCAAAGCTGTGCTGGTCGTTTATAGGTGGGTGTGAAATCTCGACATGAAAGCAAAGTTTCTAGGAGCTTCATTGTTGAGCTGAGAGAAAATTGCATCGCGGGTTAATTTGCATTCACCCGCCGCCTGCAGACGACACACAGCTAATGGTGACAGGATGGATGGTTCTAGGCTGTGTGTCACTGCAGTTGTGTATACGTGTGCGTTAAGTCAATGGAGTGTTACACTCCTACAACATGGCTCTCAGTTAATTCCACCCAAACATGTTCGATAATGGATGAAACCATCAAATGACAGAACACCACGCTAGATGTAAAAAAATGCAAATCGCTTCCTTGCTGTGAGGCAGCACCTCACCTAATGCCTGCTTCGCTATTGATTTTTGGTCCTTTACAATTTAGCCACCGGAACAATGACCTGGAGATCTATTGGTAGGAAGTGTAATCCCTTCCTCCTTCCCTCGCCCACCCCCCCACCCCGCCTCACTCTTGCCTTTGTGGCTTACACTGTACGTCTGTCTGATGCAAGTACAAGCCTGTGAGTACGATGTGACCCCTGTAGACTCACTGAATACTGATGCAGTGCTGTAACAGAGAGCTCACAGCCTTTATTGCCACTGCAGATGAGAGCAAGGGGTGGGGTGGGGAGGTGGCGGGAGCCTAGTTGCTTGTGCCAAGGCAAACGGCCTGGGGCCACACTTTAGGACCCCAGCATAAAAAAAAAGCTTAGCCCACCATACCCTCAGGTCCCATCCATTATTCACTATATGAAACACTCAAAACGCACAAGCCCCGCCTCAGCAGAAAGCACAAGAGGGATAATGCATGTGTGTGTGTGTGTGTGTGTGCGTGTGTGTGCATGTGTGTGTGTGTATGGGGGTGCATGGGGTGGGGGGTAGCTAGGGTTTAATGGCAAGCTGTGAAGTTGGGGAGAGTCACACTCCTTATTCAGCAGCTGCTTTCATCCCCTGATTAGCTTCTTATTAAGTCTGCAGCTCCATGAAATTTTAATGAGAATGTATTAAAGAAGACCCCAAGAGTTGCTGCTGTAGGATGGTTGCAACAAAAAAATAATAATATCCTATTTCTCAACTGCAAAATAGCTTCCCGGTGAGTGGATCTGAGGTGCCGCTGTGATAGATGCCCTGAGCGTGATTCGTTCGTTCATTGCTCACTGAGGGCCGCTAGCCCGCAGGCTAAGCAATGTTTGACCTTTCTGGACTTTACATTTGTAAGTTTTGATAGCTAATTCCTGCGTCCTGCATGCCGTCACTCCACACACCCCGCGTTCTGGTGATAAGGTCACCGCGGAACGATGCAGGTTTTGTGCAGCAATGTTCTCGTCTTTGATTTCATCCCTGCCTCGAACACTAGGGAGATGAAAGGGATTGCACCAAAGCGGCACAGACAGACAGATAGAGAGGGTTTTTTTTTTTTTTTTGTTTGGGTGGTGAATTGGTGAATAATTCTGCATGCCCCCATTTCTCCACCATCCCCCTCTCTACATCTTCAGTTTCTAAGAGAATACCAAATAACAAGCACTCCAAATCATTCCTTTTGGTATTCGGCCGGGTGGTGGTGGCGGGAATCGATCACTCATCTTCACTCCTTTCACCCTTTCCTGTATTGTGCTTGTAGTTAGATGTGTTCCAACGCCGATGTGTTAATGAAGTCTGAGGAGCCCATTTCACCCTCAACTCCCCGTGGGGGGGGGGCATAGAAAAGCAAAGGCACACACACATGCACGTACACACTGTCTCAATCTCAAGGGGCTGATCCAGGAGAAACCAGGTTAATTAGCTTGTTCACTCCACATCTTACATAGAGTCATGCTCTTAGATGAACAGAGCCGTGTTGTGCTCTGTTCCTTTGTGCGCAGCTAATAAAGCCTAATAAACCCTTAATCATTGGCGTGACTACCAGACCAGTAGGTAACATTTTGTTTGATGGCCAATGCTGCTGGTTTGAAATGAGGCTGTGACCAGCTGCTAATTCAACTTATAGAAATAGGCCTTTTTATCTGCAGAATATACACATGTAGCATTGCTGTTAATAAAACATGTGCTGACCAATATTGTGGATGATCACAGAAGGTAGCGGGTGAAAAGAGAGTGCCAGAGCGGATGTGAATTAACCCCCCCCCCCGGCCTGATCCTTTGACGCAGGCAGCTCAGCACAAGTGCTGTAATCCTCCCCTCCACACATCTACTGCTAACAAAGCATTTACACAACGGCATGTTGCTCAGGCTCCTCCCTCTACCTGGAATTACTGGATGCCACTTACACAACTGTATTTCCATGCGTGAACTTGCTCTGTTTTGGGACACAGTGTCTTACACAACCCTCCCAGCGCCAGCGGATCACGACCCACTTCGTTTTCTGGGGTTTACCCCTGACAGGATTATGTGCTGTCTAGAGGTTAGCTGGGGTGCTACTATTTTGGTCGTGCTTGCGTCTGTCCCGGTGAGACTCACTGTACGATCATTTTGTTGACCTACTTACAAAAACAAACCTCTGTCCCCAGACTCGCTTCTTTTAGTGGCCCCTTCTGTTATGTGAGATGGATGTTGCGAGCCCAGGCATCTATAAATACATTCAATATCCTCACTCACCCTGTTTGTGGCTCCTCCTGCACAGCTTTCATTCCAGAATCAATGCATATCTATGTTTCCACCCAATTGATCTCACGTCCAATTCTATATTGCACGCTGAAGGGCGTTATTGTAGATCAGGTTCCCGAGTAGGAACAGATAAGAGCGGTGCCATGCCTGGTTTTATTTCACCGGTAAAGCCACAGATCACAGCAGCAGGCTCACAGACCTGTCTGCGTTATTACTGGTGATAGATGTGTGTTATCTGGAGCATCACTCTGATGCATCAAGAAGCGCTGACCTGCCTGTGTCAGACCTGGCTGGACACGGGATTTATGGGCTTCATCTGGTTCTGGTCTGCTGATGAGGCTGCGTATGAGTGTGTGTGTGTGTGTGTGTGAGAGCATGTGTAAGTACACATTTGATCAGTTCAATCACCGGCCTGAATGGTCAAGTAATAAAATTCTGATCTGATGCAAGCGGAAATATTCAGGAGCCCCGCCCACCTGCAACTCTGCTGTTAATCAATTTGTTCCCTGGAGTGAAATGTTAAAAAAAAAAAAAAAAAAAAAACCCAGCATGCTGCTATTCAAACACAATTCCATCAGTGATCGAGGTTGTTGGCTAGAATACATTTGCATGAGGAAAAACTCATTTAGGGAAGCGTTCCATCACGTTGGGGGTCTCAGCTCACTGGCTCTCACAGATTCTTCATTTACTGATATGATTGAAGGATGTATGCGTGTGTAAACTCGTTAAATGGCGTCCATCAATTACTGTTTCTCCTCAGTGACTTAATGCGTTGATGATGAGGGATGGAGAGAGGGATGGGGAGAAAAGGAGGAGTCTAAAGGACAAAAAGGGAGCAAGAGAGACAAGCTAGGATTCAAGAATGCTGACTGTTAAGCCGATTCCATTCGTTTCACACCAGTGGATTTGGCCTGATGGTGTTGGGAGAAGACACTATTGTGTGTGTGTGTGTGCTGCACATGCATGTCTCGGTGCACCCAGGGGTTCAATATATGCGGTATTAAAATGGCGATAACCCCAGTTTTGTGTGTTTTCTGCATGCACGTGTGTATGCAGCCGCAATCTGGTGTGTCAGTGGGGTTCTCCCAGGCTGTAATTAGGTCAGAGTGTGTCTTCTCTGTGAAAAAAAAGTTATTCATTTCAACTATGATTAGGATTGCCCCCCCCTGCATGGCCACAGGAATCCCTCTGGTCCCATCTTTTCATGTGGCTTTCTTTTCATCAATTAAATGAAACAAGGGGAAGAGGCACACGAACACCACACACATTCACACTCTCCACCATGCGCAGCAGCTTGATGTGGCGAGATGAGCCAGTCTGCAGGGACTCCATTGTCTGAAGTTGTGCACTGCATTGAACTGCACACACTCCCCCAGATGCAGTCACAGGTTTTCACTCTATTGCAGCACTTACTCTGTGTGCTGAATTACAGCAAGCATCAGCAGCAAGTCTGAGAGCTATTGGCACACACACTCCCAGACACATATACACCCCTCTGACTGCTGCTAGAGATGGAAACAGTCTCCATAGCAACGTTCCCCTCTCCTGTTCAGCACTCCACCAGTAGCAGGTCCACAGAGGGCGTGGGGGGTACAAAACAACAAGCTCACTCTCTCTTTCTCTCTTTTCCTGTGTCTAATATTATTGTCACTGTTAAGCAGAGGGCTTGCCTCCTCTGTGTGTGTGTGTGTGTGTGTATGTGAGACAGACATTATGCTATGCCCTTTCAGCCTGGGGCTGTATAATAATTACAGTCACCATTAGCCTCTACTAAATCCAGGCAGATCTATGTCTTTGAGGAGGAGAGAAGCAACCTTAGGGGTAGGGGTCTGTTATTTACTTTTTTGGAAGAATTATACTGAAGCCGTGCAGAAACAATGAGAGGTGTTTGGGGTGTAGGGCAAAGAAGGCAATTTTATCTGATGAGCTTTATATTTCTGTTGTCCAGGTGGTGCACTGCACAGACTGGAAGTTAAGAAGGAGGCGTAACATATTTCTTCCGTAAAGGAGCGGCCAACAGGAGACTGATGAATGGCGTTATTAGTGTGGTTGAGGGGTCTTATGAAAAGCAGAAGTGCAATTAAATCTCACTGATTGGCTCAGTTCGATGAGACGTGGTGCTGAACTCCCTGATATAATGTACTCCTGTGACTCATCCAGTGGTTTGTCCTCACCGTTATTTTTTATTTTTAATAAAGGGTAACAGTGCCAGAGAGTCTTTTATGGGTATGAGAGACTTCCCTTCATCTTCCCCTCCTGTGTTTTCCAGAAGTCACTGCACCACATCTGCCTTCAGCGCCCTTTCTTTCTGTCTGACTTCTACCTTGACAGCTTTTGTCCACACTGACATTTTCTCCCCGCTCCCCTCCCTCTCCGCTTCCTGTGTTGCAGCTGACATTATCTCAACGGTGGAGTTTAACTCATCGGGAGAGCTGTTGGCCACCGGGGATAAAGGAGGCAGAGTTGTCGTCTTCCAGAGGGAGCAGGAGGTAGGAAATGCCAACAATGCTACGCTAATTACGCTGCCCTTCTGCTGAGAGGACCTCACGGCCTTTAAACATTAACGTTGGATAGTTTGCTTTGAAGCAACGATGGAAGGCGTGTTTTTAAGAGGACTGCGTGTTGGAAGTCACTACGAATTATAAAAAACTCTTTAACAGTGATGCCACTAAAATAAAACATTTAGAATTCAGTGTTTCAGAATAAAGCATGTTTGATATCTTTTTATAGTCATACTTAAATTGGAATAGCACATCTGTCTAAATCTTTATGAGAAGCTAAGCTAACCCGCTGTAGATTCTTTTTTTTTTTTTTTTTTTACAAGATAATTAATAAGTATATTTGTTTTAAATTTCAATAACTAAAGAAGTGAAGCTCTCTATAACACATTTGATGTAAACAAGTTGTAGTTGGTAGTTGTATTGCTTGTATTCTTTTAATTTGTCTTTACCTGTGTCCTCTTTGCATTTTTTTCTTATTTTTTAATCACCTTTATCACCTGATCTTTCTGTAACCTTCACTGTGTCCCCTCCTCCTTCAGAGTAAGAGCCAGCCCCAGCGCAGAGGGGAGTACAATGTTTACAGCACATTCCAGAGCCACGAGCCAGAGTTTGACTACCTGAAGAGTTTGGAGATCGAGGAGAAGATCAACAAGATCAAATGGCTGCCTCAGCAGAACGCCGCCTACTTCCTGCTCTCCACCAACGGTCAGTCACAGAGCTCAGCTTCTTCAGGGGGGACACAGGTGGCAAAATGGCCACCATGAGGAGCCATAAATGTGTCATGACAGTGTTTACTGAAAGTGTGATTCATCCCTCGCTCCGCAGGATGGTCAGATGTACGGCTGAGATAAAAGCCCAAGTTATTAATTTCAATTCAGAGTGACTATCTCTGTGAGCGTCTTGGTGTCTCGCTTGACTGAGCAGGTGTCACCAGCTGAGGCATTTCATATTGACTACTTCATGCATGGCTGCCACGGCTGGAACACACTCACACACGCGCATATATATATATATCAAATCATGTGCCACCGCGCCCCCGTACGTGTACACTAGCCTAAGCAGACACATCAGCAGAGAGACATCTTGCAGATTGTGGCGCTTCATGCATGGCTGCTGCAGGAGTGCTAGCGGTGGCTGGAGCAGATGGTGCAGGTTCCTGTGGCGATTGCCTCGCTGCTCTGACACCAATACTCACAGCGGAAATGAAATGAGAAAAAAAAAAAAAAAAAAGCAACAACCTGACTGCTGCTGACACCCACTTTCAGTAGGCGGAGAGGCCCGGGCTGTAACTGGTGTCTACGCGATGGAGGATTGAAAAGCAGACAGATGGCTTTTTTTCAGGAAGAGCATATAGTGGAACAGGGAATGCAGTCAACTTGTAGATTGATATCAGTTACATCAGTATCTACACAGGAGCCGCCATTCATCATCCATGCTGGCTCCTGCCCAGCTACATGCCAGATTGGCTGCCCAACCCCCCGCATCCATCTTGTATCCGAGTTTCACCGCGGTGAGCCATTTTTCTGTGTGTGATTTTTTTTTTAATGTGTGTGTGGTCTGTTTGATGTTTCCATCCCAGACAAGACAGTGAAGCTGTGGAAGATCAGTGAGAGGGACAAACGTCCAGAGGGCTACAACCTGAAGGATGAAGATGGACGGATCCGAAACCCTTCGACCATCACCTCGCTACGGGTAAGAAGAGGTTACACAAAACCATCCGGTCTAACACCACCCAAACTGTAACACGAAAACAGTAGAAGGTCATGATCTGACGACATCAATCTCTTATGGGAACAAAACATTTCAAGCCACAACCTCAGCAACATTATAGGCTTCTTTTAGGAGGAATGGAGGAACAAGAGCCACGATCTTTCATCCATCCATCATCCATACTGTTTATCTCTATAAGGCCAATGAAACAAACCCCAGCTGATCTTTGGAGATGCAGGAGACGCCCTGCTAAAGTCACCAGCATGTCAAGGCTGACTTAATACTCATATAATTGCAGAGGCTGCATGTCTTTGGACTGTGGGAGGATGCTGGAGAACCAGGAGAGAACCATGCACACACGTATAACCCAGAGATTGCATTCCTCTGTCCACTTACTAAAAATATTTAAATTCACTATTTTTATTTTATCAGCACCAAAATGCACACACTCATGAATCCTGTCCTCAAAACGTAACTGGGTTCTTTTCTTTTGCATATGCACAATAACTATCATACAGGGTTATACAGGGTTAGCGCATGAAAACCGTACCTCCGTTGCAGAGCTGAACATTGCTCACTGTGTGACTGTGCAGGCACACACAGTGTCAATATTGTTTAAATGTACATGATATGAGGTGTATAATTACTGAGCTTTAACAATGCCAGAAGTCTGAATCTGAAATGAGTGAGATACTGGAAAGTGACAAAAGCCTGTCCTCAGTTTGCACACAGAATGTCCTGAAGTCTGAATAAGAACAGCACAGATAAGCCGATTAAATCAACATTTAGCATTCAGTCTTATCCTGCACGAACATCTTAGCTACACATACCGATCTGTGTATATATTTGTATATATTATATAATATTATATGTATATATCTTAAAGTCAGTATCGTTTTTTTTAGAGCAGCTGATGATCATATGGTGCATTTCAGGGCTGATAAATGAGATGAGAAATTTTCAATCAGATTGGCAGAAGAAAGTGAGAATGAGTGATCGATATGTGCAATGAGGTGAACATTATTTTCTCCCTCTCGCTCTGACTCATTCTTATCACTCCGCAAAACACTTTTCACACAAAGAAGGCCCTGTGTGTGGTGTGTGTGTGTGTGTGTGTCTGCCACAGTAGATTAGTGCTGTGTTCAGCGTGTCTGTCCCTCTTTGTCTGGCTGGCCAGGGGATCATAGCAACCTGGAGGACAGGCCGGGACTGTGGCAATCCTGTTTAGAGGCTGTGAAATCTGCTCAGGGCGAGAAAGAGCAGAGGGGGCAACTCGGAAATATTAATTCAAAAACGTAGCCAGATAACGAGGTCATAACATTTAGTCTCTCCTTAAAACACAGAACACAATCAAATGTGTTCATCCTATCTTTGTCTGTGCAGAACTGCTCTTGAATTACATTGCATATAGTTGTGTAACTGACATGAGCGAAGGCTGAGGATGCATGCGATTGTTGTGAAGGTGCAGGGGGCAAGCGGGCAGTGTAACTGTGAGTGTTTGGGGGTTATGGGTTAATACAGTCCACGTCTCTCTGGACGGCCACTGAAAGACATGGAAATGAAGTGACACCCATGGAGATACAGCAGCCTGCTGGGCTGCCATGTCTCTCTGTCTGTGCCAGCGACCACGGAAAGAAAAAGAGAAGAAGCAGCCGATTTGTTCGCCTCTCTCCCTCCCCTCCTTCCTCTCTTTGTCTGGGTTTTATCTGGCCAACGGGGGGCTGCATGCAGACTGGTGCTGGGGGTCTTTGATATGGAGCAGTAGTGTGAAACTGTGCGTGCGTGCTTGCTTGTGTGTGTGTGTGTGTGTGTGAATATGTGTGAGTGGGTGTGAGCGAGAGAGAGGGAGAGAAGAAGCTCGTCTTAATTCTGCAGAGTTCAGTTATCATTCCTCAGCAGGGCCTAGCGATGCCCTCTGGCCATATCTCTTTCCACCTCCTTTACTTTCTCTCCTTCCCGCTCACATGCACACATTGACTCTCTCTGCCTCGCCTTCTCTCAAACACAGAAAAAAAAGAGAACAGGAGTGACTTGAACATGAGACAGAGAAAACAGAATGGAAAGAGACACGCACACAGAGAGAGGGGAGGAGTATGTGTGGTGCGATCACTGAGTAGCCGTGTAGCAAACAGATATTCACAGTCTGATTGAACCAGCTCATCAAACAGCCCCGAAGCTCCCCAGCCCCACCGACTCTGTTACAGTTAGATTTGTGGAGGAAATGTCAAAGGAATCCCTGGAGTTATGCGGATGCGGTACACAGCACACACACACACACGTCCTGTATATTCCAAACGCATGCAGGAGAGAACGTGCATGCAAAGATACATCCCTAAGAGAGCTTCAAAGACACCAGCTTGAGAGCAGCATGAAATACTTATCAATTTCAGATTTCCTTGATTCCAGTAGTACTTCAAACCGTCCTCCCTTGTCTCTAACTGAACTGTCTTCTGCAATAGGTGCCGGTGCTGCAGCCCATGGACCTGATGGTTGAGGCTACAGCCAGGCGTGTGTTCAGCAATGCCCACACCTACCACATCAACTCCATCTCCGTCAACTCTGACCTTCAGACGTTCATCTCCACTGACGACCTCAGGGTAAACCTGTGGAACCTGGAGATCACCGATCGCAGCTTCAGTATCCTCTGAATCGTGTCAATAACATCATGTTTATGTTAAGGAGCTACTGTGTCGCGGCGGGGGAAAAATGAGCTGTGGTGTCTTTGAGTTTGGTATTCGCTGTCGACACGTCGGACATTGTCCTTAGCGCTCGCCTCTCAGACATTGTGGACATCAAGCCAGCCAACATGGAGGAGCTGACAGAGGTGATCACCTCAGCAGAGTTTCACCCACAGCACTGTCACACCTTCGCCTACAGCAGCAGCAAGGGCTCGATACGGCTCTGTGACATGAGACAAGCTGCACTCTGCGACAAACACTGCAAATGTGAGTATCCAGGCCGTGCATCACAAAAGAGCATGTAAATAATCCCTGGGATGCCTGTTGGTCTCTCATGTGGAGCTAACATGTGTAGTCCTCCGAACCCCATTATGTTTATTTACTGCAACGAGCTTTCATTGTCTGTTAGCAGGATTACAAACAAATAATAAACAAATTGATTGGGGTGAACACCTCATCTCCTTGGTGGAGGGGTGGAGAAGTGACAGAACTGTAAAAACATTAAATCATATAAACATGCAGCCCCCCCCTCTCACCTCAGTATCCCTGGATTGATAACCAGCCAATAAATCTGTGTGTGCGTCTGACTCAAAGAATGAATGGCCTCCTCTAAAGCTTAACATCACATGCATACACTTTGGTTGAATGAATACATTGACATTTTCGCAGGAAAATCAATAGCTTAAAAGCAATCGCATTAGTCCCTCATGGACACACCTTGTTGTTCAATAATGTCAGTCATTTCCTCAGACATATCGACGTGCTCACTGGACCAGGCGCCAGCATGACTTGTCTAATTTCACCTGAGCCTTGGAGAGATAAAATAATATCAAATATTGGGAAGAGACACATTTTGGAGTACATTTAAATTATTTTATTTCAAAATGGCAGACAGAGGCGCTGCCATTAGTTACAGACCTACACGCAACAGAATTAGAGTGAAGATGGATGGATAGATGAGGGGATAGATGGAGGGATTGCCAAAGCACTGAGCCCCAGGACTGAGAGAGGGGGACCAGAAAGCTCCTCTGCCCACTCCCCAGGGACCCTATTATACAACCCTGGAGTGGGAGGGCAGCTAGGGATGCACACCCATGCATATATACATGCACACACCCTTTTATACACAACCACTCATTCACTGACACACACCAAATCCAGCAGGGCTGAAATGGGCCTGGGACTTTGACATTGATTTGTTTTTCTCATCCCTCCCTCATCCCCCTATTTTTTCATCTCTCACGCCACATCCCTCGTTAGACTCCCCACTGACACGTCGCAGAGCCATTCTCCTGGCCGCGGCTTAGGAGGAGGGAGGGGATGGAAGGAGGGTGGTGGCAGTGGTGGGGAATGGCGGGGGCATTTTTTTTTGGAGAGATGGAGAAGAGCAAGTGAGAGGGGGAGGAAAAGAGGAGGAGGAGGAACAATAACTTGACAGCTAACGATGGAATGCCTGGCTCGTATCCCCAGCGTGCTGGCCTGCACACAGATGAGCAGCTGCCAAAATCAATATGAATCATAACCAATATTTACCCAGCATGCTGACCCACGACAGGCTCCCTAAACACACACAGAAATAATCCTATGAAGGGATGCAGCTGCTGCAGCAAACTCTGCATCTAGAGATGTCTGTGCCTGTCATTGTTCGCTAATGAAGGCCCCCCCCCCCCACAAAACAGAATGTGCTTTGTGTTCTCTCACTGTGAATGATTAGACGACGTGCAGGAGGGAAGACGCCTCTTTCAAGTGGCGACCTCCTACAGTGCTGAAGCGTGTTTCCTCTGTCAGAAGATAACTGCTCTTTGCTTTTTTTTCCCCACGCAGATTTTGAGGAGCCCGAGGATCCGTCCACTCGCTCCTTTTTCTCGGAAATCATCTCGTCCATCTCGGACGTGAAGTTCAGCCACAACGGGCGGTATCTCATGACAAGGGACTACCTCACTGTCAAGGTGTGGGACCTTCAGATGGAGAACAAGCCACTGGAGACGTACCAGGTACGGATTCATCATGCCTGCTAGACAGCATCGGGAAGAAAAAAAAACCTCTCAGCTGGTGAAGTTGGTAAATAACAGTTAGGCCGTGGATCAAATCAAAACTTATTGATTTCAGACTTATCAGTCAACATAATCCTGTTTCATTGTCACAGTGTCAGTAATTTCCCCAGGAGGGATTATAAGGGGTGGCGGCCCATGAGATACGACCGATAGTGTCTGTGCTGATGGCACCAGAAGGACAGAACCTCCCACTGAGCGGTCAGAGGGGTCACCTCCATCCTGTCTGATCAGGAGAAGCCATCTTAGGGCAGGTCATGATTGATAAGGCCTCCAGCTGGGCTCAGGGATTCTCTTTTCAATTCCAGCTCTGCCCCCACCTGCCCCACATCTTAGCGAAGGTCACCAGGTCCTGACGGATTATTGAAAGTGGAGCATATGGTCGTGCAGCTTAAAGCTGTGAGGCTGAACGTGGAAAGGAAATATGGGAAACTTAGGCTGTTTGAACTAGTAACTAATATCATATCCCACCAAGTGGTTACATATGTTTTTTTATTCCAGGTTCACGACTATTTACGGGGCAAACTTTGTTCTCTGTATGAGAATGACTGCATCTTTGACAAGTTTGAGTGTGTCTGGAATGGATCAGACAGGTAAGCCTCCACATCCGTCCATCCGTCCCAGCATCTGTCCATCTATTAATCCAACTCTCCTCTGTCTCCACAGTGTCATAATGACGGGATCTTACAACAATTTCTTTCGAATGTTTGACCGGAACACCAAACGTGATGTGACACTGGAAGCATCAAGAGAAAACAGCAAACCCAGAGCCATTCTCAAGCCTCGCAAGGTGCAGTGATTAATATCACATATACAAAAGACAAAGACAATTGAATGTTCTGTGTTAAAAAGCAAGAGACCCAAGGCGGCAACGAAAGAAACCTCGAGGATAAATGGCCTCCTCATTCAATACAAATGCAAAGGAGAATTTAATCAGTTAATTAGGGAGCTACAACATGATCCCAATCTCTTCCAAGTCTATTTCAAATGGATGTTTTCAGTGTATTTAAACGGAGATTAAAAAGAGAAGAAAATAAAGTCCCGGATACAGTTTAGTGCTAGCAGCTTATTCTCTAGAATGTGGCCATTTTTAAAAACAGCAAATTTTATAAATACAATCTGAATATGTTTTTTGCCATCGTATTTGGGGTGAACAATCTAAACATCACCAAATGTGCTCTTTTGAATGTCATCTTAACGCCTCTTTATCCCCCGCCCCCGTGCTCCTCCAGGTGTGTGTGGGTGGAAAACGGCGTAAGGATGAGATCAGCGTGGACAGCTTAGACTTCAGCAAGAAGATCCTTCACACCACGTGGCACCCTCACGAGAACATCATCGCTGTAGCCGCCACCAACAACCTCTACATCTTCCAAGACAAGGTGAACTAAAGGGCGACCTGCCCCTCTGACCCCTGGCCAACCCCACGTGAGGAGGGGGGCTGTGCGGAGAGGAAGGGCTGGAGAAAGGAGAGAGAGAGAGACAAGCCCCTTCTCTACATCCTTCTCCTCCTCTCCCTATACATCTTGTTGCTGCTGGTCTTGGAATTTTTGCCACCTGGCTGAGGAAGTGCAGAATTGAGTGTCCAGAGAGAAAGTGGATGGAATGGATTTGGGGAAGTAGGAAAAAAACTGACCTGGATACAACAAGTGAACAAAGATTCCTTGAAATCAAGAATGGACTTTTCATTCTTCACCTGTTATTTTATTTATTTAGTCATGTGGAAACCCGGGGGGGTGAATCCTGTGTATTTATGCAACAAGAGGATTGCTGCATGGATGACATGACGTAGCAGCCCTCTGGACCCTGGAGGAAGGGGCTGATGCGGGCACACTCGACATAAAATAGAGCACATGGACAGAAACCAAGCTTACATGACGGGGGCTGACTCTCATGTAGCAACAGTGCCCCCTCTCTTTCAGTCTGCTCATGCTGCAGTGCATGTGCAAGGTGATGGACCGTGCAACCTGCTGCAGTTCCCACAGACGAGGGAGAGACTGACATTTTTCCTCTGCCTGTGACACAACAGTCTCCCCAGCACTGATGATTCTGTGTCTCCCTGCTGAGACTGCTGTCGTCTGTAATGTGAATGAAGCCCTTCCAGGCTGTGTCAATCGTTTTATTTAATGCTGTTGTTTGATTTCGAGTCCTTTTCTCGGTCAGTGAGTCTGTTTAGAAGCTGTGGTGCCTTCTTTTGGTATGTGGGGGCGGGGGGGTTCAATGTCGTGGGCACGGGAGGGGGAGGGAGGGGAGGGAGGGGAGGGAGGGGAGGGGGGCTGAGTACAAGGCAGGAGTGTGAATGTTTCAAATGAAATGTTAACTTAGAAATGTTTCTTTTGTTTTTTTTCCCCCTTTTCTCTCTCTCGTACTATCTTTCTGAACAAAAATGAAAAAAAAATTCCCACTGAGGTCCCGAATGGAAAAAAGTGCTTAACCGGCTTTGTACTTGTGAGTTTACAGGGGGCAGGGGGCGGGCGCCGCTATGTGTACAAAGTCATTGTTGCTCTCACCACACAGCCAAGTCAGTTTGCAAGAGACATGACAAAATCCAATATTGAACAGTTCTGCAAAATCCCTGCTTGAAAAAAAGAGGAAAAGGAGCCGCTCCTCTGGTTTATTTTGATGTTGCATAAAATGATCTGTAGATGGTAAAACTGTAAACGTCTCTCAGTAAGATATTACTGAAGGTCAACTTGAGATATCTTGGCAGAACATTATGCTGTAGGCCAGCTATTGATCTTGTTTTTGCATGTGTTACAATCTGAATTTGATGACGCAGACAGCCTGCGTTTAGATATTAGCACATCTACAAGTCATCCGCGGCACTATCAACGTATTCCTCACTCTCTCAATTCAGTTTGCGGCCTTGCCTGTCAATGAAGATTTGTAACGCGAAACTACAGTGGGTCGTGTTACAGCAATCTGCTTCTCTGATCGGCTTGGGTGTCCTCACTTGTCTCAGATTTTGTTCAACGAGCCAGATCCCATCGAAGGAAAGCAGTCAAAGGTCTAAGTGAACTCTGTAAAATCAGGGAATTATTAAGTGTGATTCCTTTAAACAGTGATGTCTTCTAGACAACCTCCTTTGTGACACTTCTAATTGAAACAAAAAAAAACTTTTATAGCTCAGAATGTATTGAAATGCAATTAATTACCATGCAGTCTTTATGCTTACTGGACTTTCTTTGAATAAAAAAAGAATAAAGATGTGCAAGTTCAAATGCTGCGTTGCTCTGCAAACTCTGTTGATGATGATGAGTTGGCGCGTACGGTACAAGGGTGTCCCCTTGTGGACAAACAGTGCAACAGCAGTCCGGCTGTTGGAAAGACAAGTGGTGAGTGGACACACTAGGACTAAATGGATGATTTAAAATGAACTGAAGCTGTCATGACTTTCTTAATGTCTTAATAATTCATGTAACGCCCATTTATCACTTTAATAATGGGAAAAATAGCTTTTAAATGAAGGCTGCTGTCCCATTCAAATATCTCATATGATCAAAAAATCTATCTCAACTTCAGATTGATGCTTCCGATGTTGTATTTGCTTGATGGTTTGTTTTAATGTTACTCAATCTTTTAATCGACAGCTCACCATCGCTGAGAGAAACCTAGACATTTGCGCTAATTAGAAATGCATTCCTGTGTCGTACTGAGCACATTATGCAGCGTTCTTCTAATTGGCCCCGCAAGGCTGCGGGTTTACGCACATTTTGTCAGCTGGGGACAGCAGCTGTCAATCACTCAGCATCTTTAAAACCAGCCACAGAAGCCGCATCATTGTGTCTGACGGTGAACCCGGAGAGGGACAGGAGCTCTGCTGGGATGACTGACAGTCAATAGGTTCTCTGATACCACTGTTATAACAGGTTTAGAGTCCGGAGGCATATTTAGATCCTTTTTCAAATCAGACTTAAGACACTTTGCCGCCTTTTCCATTTTTGCATATCTTCCTCTTGTATCAGATCGCCATCTCTCTGGAGAAGATGGATAAGTTAGGTGGGAACAATGCGACGGTTCTGAACAGCTCTATAGAAAAGTGGTCTTTCATCGAACGTGGCTCGTTCCAGCACCTGAAACCCGGTGAGCTGAGGGTCCTGGTGCCGGCCATCCTGGGAGTCATCTGCGTCCTGGGTTTGGCTTGTAATCTCTGCGCGATGGTCACCTTGTTCTCGAACGCGCATCGGGGCAAACTGTCCCTCATCAACTCCCTGATCTTAAACCTGATGTTTGCTGACGTGCTGGTGCTCGTCTTCACGATGCCCTTCAGGGCTGCGTTCTACTCCAAGGCGAGCTGGGATCTGGGCTGGGTGGTTTGCAAGACGGCCGACTGGTTTCTCCAGTCCTGCATGGCCGCCAAGAGCTTCACCGTGGCGGTCATGGCCAAAGCCTGCTGCCGCTACGTGTCCAACCCCACCAAGCAGGTGAGCATCCACCTGGGCTCTATAGTGGTGGTGCTCTTCTTCATCTGGCTGTCTGCCTGCTCTGTCACCATCCCTCACTGGCTGTTCGCTACGCTGCATAGAGGAATGCACAGCGTTGTGTGCACGCTGATGGTTCCTCCCGAAGCCCAGGATTTCATGGCCGTGTATGTCAAAGCGTTCCCCCTGGGGGTGTACTGTGCACCTCTCAGCTTCGCGCTGATGTATTTCTGGAAGGCTTACAGCCAGTGCCAGCGGCGCTCCAGTAAAACTCAGAACCTGCGTACGCAGATCAGGTCGAGGAAGCTCACCTTGATGCTATTCAGCCTGACCGTGGCTATGGCTATTCTCTGGCTTCCCCAGTGGGTGGTGTGGGTTTGGGAGCATCATATTGCAGAAAAAGAAATGGAAGGAGCTCAGCCACTGGTCTCCTCGCCCCCTCTTCTCCTGATACTCTCCGCCCAGCTCCTCAGCTTCTCCCTGTCGCTGGTGAACCCTCTCATTGTCCTCTCCCTCTCCGAGGAGTTCAGAGAGGGCTACAGGGGGCTGTGGAGGCGTCTCACTCTGCGCAAACAGCTTCCGTCCAAGCCAAAGCCCGGACCGCACAACCCTACCTCTCTCCAGTCTCCTTGCCCTCGACCAGAGACCTCGGTCCAGCTGAGAGGAGAGAGAAGCCTTCAGTCAAGCTACAGCCAGGGTCCCAGCAGAGACGCTCCACCCCAGCCCGAGCAAGGTGAAGGACGAGGAGGAGGAGGAGGACGGGGAGGCACGGACGTGGACAGAGTGAGCCTCAAAGACGGGATAGTGTTGCCAGATTTGGAGCAGTTCTGGCACGAGAGGGAGATGGGGTCGCGCACAGACGAAAACGATCCCGTGCCATGGGAGCATCAGGGCAAGTAGGGCAAACAATAACTACCATCCTCCAGCGTGATCATCATCGATCATTACGATCCTGAGCAGCAGCTTCATCAACACACCTCAGCTCAGTGGTTTCCAGTGAATCTGTGGTATTCTGTCAACTGTGTGTTTGATATTACACAAAAGGTAAGAAGGCAATCAGTAAGGAAAAAAGAGTGGACTGTGCATAGAGCAGGGCCATCTGCATATACTTTCCACTCAGTTGTTTAATGTAGAAGATCTAGACGACATTAACTAGACAACGTTGTACATTAAAGCTTTTGGTAAGGATGATGCAATTAACATACAACTCGTATAAAGTGTTTACAATAGATAGATTAGTATATATTCCCAGTAAATTATATACTAAATGTAAGTTGCAGATTTCTGGAATATATAAAGTCCGGAACCTGACGTCTCTCAGATTATATAATTTAGAAAAAACATCTTAATCAAAAATATATTAAATGTTGATAAATAAAAGTAGCATTTTTATGTTATTGTGTACATCATTGTAGTACAAGTGATGTTTGATTGTGAATGTGAAAGAACTTGTGTCTTTCCTTGACAGAGATTATTTTATAACCACTGTATAACGACTAGTGACAAAATCGAAATAAATAGCTTGTGTGATGCCATTGTCTTATTTTGTCATACATTGTTCTCATAGGTGGGAAAATATAGAACAATAACAACGACTGTGTGTATCTGTATTTCATATTCCCTGTTAAAGCCAATTATTGATTTAATCAATGACTGACACACACACACACACACACACACTTTAAGTGTGTGTTAAATGAGATGGATCTGACACCAGTTGAGGGCCTCCTGCTGACACTGGGTCATTAAACATATTTTCATAAGGGCATCCATTAGAATTTTAATTAGAGGTAAAGAGCTTAAGTCATAACTTGGAATCGTTTCAATGGACTCAGCTCAGCGGGAGTCTCATAAAGAATTCTCTGTTCATTGATTTAAATGCACGCAATAGGTCAAAACCTCACAGTTAAAAGGGATAAACAACATGAGAGGAAACTGATCCGCGATCGATGTGTCTGTCTGCTCTAACAGCAGCCCAGCTGTGCTGAACACTGAGGCCACATGTAAATATCCCCCTATTTTAAATTGCACAGACATACATGGGTGCGGTCTGTTTTATAAGCCGTTAAATTGAAGGAGAGCAGAGGAGGATTTAGGGTGTAGGAGTCACCCCCATGGTTACCCAACACCTCTTTTTATTGCCTACCTTCCCTTATGACATTTTCCTCTCGTTAATTATTTATGATGACCTTTTATTGCCAGAGGCGAGAACCTCAATCAGAGCAACACTTAACTATATAACCTGCCGCCAGTCCCTGGAGAAGTGACCAGGCCAAAAACACCAGGGGCAAAACAGGCCATTCACTCATTGTTGGACTGAAATGTTAGCCCTCACGGTATAAACAGAGAAATGATTAAAAGGTAAGAGTGCAACAATGACAAATGTGAACACTGATGTCAC
Organism: Pseudorhombus dupliciocellatus; assembly: GCA_016785235.1. NCBI lineage: Eukaryota > Metazoa > Chordata > Actinopteri > Pleuronectiformes > Paralichthyidae > Pseudorhombus > Pseudorhombus dupliciocellatus. The sequence goes on along the minus strand of JAFBJW010000130.1, from coordinate 3,585,266 downwards.
GGTGTTTTCAATGAACGCCTCCTGCATTCACTGCTGCGTGACACCTCTGGCACTGGCATTTACTGTGAAATGAGCCAGGAAATGAACAAATGAACTCTAACTGCAGAAAGCAACAAAGCTGGCGGTGGGCAACTAGTCCAATCCAGGGCATCAGATACTGGCAGGGCGGCTATGGCTGAGGGGAAGAGCGGGACCACGTCCTCTAACCAGAGCAGAGAGAACCCCCTGTCCACCTAATCTGCATGCTGAAGTGGGCAAGGACCTGGAAATGACCCTCATAGTGTGCTGCCAATAACGCCAATGCTGTCAAATACTCATGTGATCAGGCAAAGTATTAAAAATTAAAGTCACAATTAAACATTACAAATGACTCCAAAACAGTCAATATATTGCATCCATATATCAAGAATCTTCTTAGAAAGACAAACTATTCTCCAAACTGGAAACTCCAAATGAGGTAAACATGGAAATTCAACGCAAAAGAGTACTTGGCTGAACGAAGAAGCATCTTGCTGTCAGGCAACATCTACCTGCTTTAAAACCGTCCTAACTCTCAATATGTCATAACAGAGTGAGAAGTGACAACCTTCAACCATTTACACGAGACCAGTATTGTTGTATTGTGAGAATAATTGAGACACTAGTTCACAGAAGCATTTTACATTTAGGTTTAAGAGACAGACAGAAATGGGAAGTACATTCACTGCACTCTCTATTAAAGTGATGTAGATCTTCTCATGCAAGTCAGGGTCATGATGTCACAATTAGCCCTAACAACTGTTTGCTTGATGCAGAATATTTAGTATAAATCAACAAGGAAGCAAAAAGCATAACAATGTTGTTGATTAAAAATAAACTCCCCAGAAGTGTCTTCATTGCCCCCTGGTGGCTTTTGTTTGTCATTTACATTAGTTCTTATCAACACTGGTGTTTAAGTGTTCATTTTGGTTTTAATTGGTTATTTGACGCTATAGAAAACATGGTGAAACTTGTTGATTGACTCACGATTGGTTGGTTGCATGTGTGTTGTTTGGACCCGGATAGACAATGGCTCCGCCCCTCAATTGTTTCTGCAGACTATGGTTCTGTGATCTGATCCTGGATGCTCAGGCTTCATACCTGGATAGTGGGAGGAAGCGGAGGTGGGTCATCAATCTTAATTCAGAGTCTATGTTAAAGCTGAACAGCGATATATACGTATATATATATAGAGAGAGAGAGAGGTGAAAGTTGTGGGTCTCTTTGTTAAAAAGGAGACATTTTCTTTTGTCATGACAGAAAAAGAGGATGAAAGCATGTTTTCAGGATCATGAAGTGGGTGTGCTTGCTCAGCAATCCCACCAATTACAAGTGGAAAAACAACCCAGGGTTAATTAGGTCATCATACGAGGCAGGGGAGTTTTCAGCAGGTGAGATCCTCTCTTCGCTTAGCCCACCCCCCGCTGAGAGGGGGAGGAGGGGAGTGTCACCCCTGCATTTTATCCCCCAGCCAATCATCCATCTCTAATAAATGATACTCCACGGGAAGTAACACACCAGCCAACACTAATTATTCTCAGCAGGAGAGGCTGGCTGCAATTATGCCACATGCTAAAACCTCTGCCTGCCACAGCTTCATCTCCCTCTGAGTCACAGCTGCCCTCCTCTGCCTTTGGTCCCATGGAGGATCACCTGGCTGGAGAGTCGACTGAGGAGTGAGTGTAATTGTTTTTCTGTTGAGGAGAGGGGTTCAGGGGGCCTGGCCTCGGTTTTTAATAGTCTTTTGATTAGAATAAATCACAGAGCTTTCCTCTCATGTGGAGATTTAAAGGGCAGGCACCTTTCAGCATTTACGGCAGGACTGAAAGTGGGCACCAAGTACCAACCACAGCAAGTACCATTAAAGAATATTATCTTTCAAACAAATGCACATCTGCTCTGCCTTATTTATTCAGTAAAAGATTTTCATATCAGAGCTTTTCCGTAAAAACATTCATGCCGATAATGATATGAAAACGCACTAATTCCCATAGACTTTAACCCAGAGCTACGACTAACATAACCCTGACACGGAAACCAAACCTGAACCTAATCTGAACTATTTTTTCTGGAGGCAATGCTTGATGTTGGTGTTTACTGTTCATTCAGAAGGTTCTGTGACAATATATACTACTTATTACAGCAGAGGTTAATTTTCAGTTCATTTAATCGTTAACAAGTAAATTCCTTTATTTTACAGCATAGACTCAACAGGGAGGCTGTGACTGACTCAAGGGGAAGTTTCATTTCACTCAGGTGTTTTTTACAGGTTCTGTCTTCAGCGGCACAGGGTCAGGGACTAACCCGAGACACGGGGTGGGTCTGCTGCCACACTGTCTCCTCAGCTGTAGGAGGACACAGACAATTATTCGAGAATAATTGACTTACCTTCGTCAGGTGGACTCAATGAAATGCTAAGGTAGCCACTTCCTGCTAACGCCTGCGCCACACCAACTGGTTGTGTTACACTGCCCCCAAGTGGCCATTGTGTGAATCGACTGATAAACGGAGGGACCTAAACAAACATCAGGAAATAAATGAAGATGAAAAATATTAAAAAAAAAAAAAATTAAAAGCTGAACGAAAACTCAGTTAAATAGTATTAAATTACTATTATTTTCCATTCCTTTCCTGACTGTGCCTTTCCTTTCCTCTCTTCTTCATTCTCCACCTTTCCTGTCTCCTCCTTTACTCTCCTAACCTGTCTATTCTCTTCCGTCTTTTACTCTCCAAGCATTTTAGCCATTACATATTTCATGATCTTTTCAACCATTCCAGTGTCCATCAGGATGCTAGTTGATGTAATCAGCATACAAACATGTAACATTTTATATTTTTTTATTTGTTTTTTAGTTCAGGTAAATTCCAGTTGAAGACACAGTGTTGCTCAGTGCCTGAGATTGCATAGGTGTGATAAGAAGGTAAAACATGGCAGCTGACTGTGTTCATCTATCACACACACAGTTTCTCCAGCAGGCTGATGACTGTTTCTCACAGTACCTTGAAATAATGTGACATTGGAACAGAGATTTTCACACCACAGTCTTCTTCAGTAAAGGAGTCTCTAATGTTTTGGTCAGGAGGAAATTCCCATCAAACGGTCGAAAACAATCTTTGGGGAAAAGGGTTAAATCATTCCATTTTATGAGAAGTTTAATTGATGATAATGGACGTATAACTATATGGCTCATATTTGCTCCTCATATAAAATAAGTTTTAAATTGCTTTGGTCAAAAACAACTTCTTCTGAAGATGCTGTGAGACGCATCATCGCAGATGTCAGATATTCTCCCCATCCCTTTTCAGGAGGGGCTGTGGGATCTCTCCTGCCAGCGCCCCAGAGAATCTTAAGATCATGTCAGAGCGAGCACATGTGAGAACACAGCAGGAGATAATCTGCAGGATTCTCCACGAGCGAGTGGTTGTGCAGAGATGTTTGAAACAAACGGATAGGATGATGGAGAAGATCTTTACAGAGTTCATATCCGAAAACATCTTGACGGCGACAGAAAAGAAAAGTCAACGCAGGTACCATCGTCACGTTGGTGATTCTTGACCACAAATCTTTTTAGTATCAAACTGACGTCTTGTCGGCTTGCTAAGTGACTGTGACCAGTTTGTGGAGGGAGATGTTTAACTGCCTTCTGGGGGTTTGATCCAAAAAAGTTGGTGAAAAGTGCAACTTCACAATAATATAAAATCTCTCAAACATCGCTAACATTTCCTGCTACACATCCGTATCTCTCAGCACAGGCATATACATACAGCATGCATGTAGGGCTGTCACTGGTCCCAGTTAGTCCAGTTCACATTATTTCCCCACATATACAAAGCACAATCACTTCACTATTGGCATCTTTTCTTAATATAAGACATCCCCTTACCCCTGATGCTCGTTGAAAGACACCATGTTTGATACGTAGGCTACATTGTAAACATTCATTTCCTTCACTTTGAGAATGAATCCAACCGGAGCAGTGATTCAACACTCCAGACACACAGGGAGCCATTTCCCATTTCCAGTGACAACTGGGAGAATAGTCACAGAATAAAACACCCCCAAAATGTCTGTCTCAAGTGGGTACAGATTACATTGTAAAACATAGTCACTGTGATATGTTCTAGAATTCGTTTTTCCCTCATTATAGTACTTTATATAAATATATTGTTATATCCACAGATCAAAGGTGTCAAGTATTCATCTTATTCCACATGTTCTTGGCCAGTGGCAAAAACAAGAGTTTGAGGCAGATCAATTCCTGGATGCAAGTGGTGGTCCTCTATGTCTCCCTGAGGTCATAGTCTAGATCCTAAAGAAAGAAAACACAGGGAGTTAAGAGGTTTGCATCAGTGGTGGAACCAAAGCACATTCAGTATATTACTGCTCATGAGTACATGATTCATGAATATACAATCATTGTGCCACATGTTCTCATCGTTCTTTACACTTTAAAAGTCCTTGATAAAGTGAATAGAATCGGTCCATTGACCCTGCCTCCTTGAATAAGAACAAATTATGCCTTGTAGCATCACTGATGGAGACACATCCACATCTGCTTTAAGTTATAATAAGATACACTCTACCTTCACTTTTAATACTTTTAAATGTTTAATATATTCAATATTAAGGAAGCTTTTGTCTGTGTATTTGTAAAATGTTTGAGTACTGCCTCCACCACTGATGAGTCACCTGTTTTGCTTTTTCTGTCCAGCAGATAGAGCCAAAGCAGCTTTAGTGGAAGCCTGTGAGCCTTTCACTTGTTCCTGGGTTGAAATGACAAGTGAGACAGTGCATGTTTAGTTCCTTGAAGAAACGTTTGTAAATTAATTTAACTGAATAAAATGCAGAAAAATAATTCACCACTGATGATCTGTTTACAGGACAAGGGGGTGGAGGTCTGTTCGGGGGGTCCGGTCGGAGTTTGGTGACTGCTGAAGGCTGGACGCGACCTTGGGGAGGGACAGATGGAGGTCCTGAAGGTGGCGGAGGAGTCCAGGGTTGTCTCTGCTTGGTCAGCGGTGCGGATTTAAGAGGAGGGGGACTGTAAGCCTGAGGAGAGAGCTGTCTCTGAGGATGAGAGACAGGGTGGATCTGAGGTCCAGGCGTCGGCTCCTTCCGATCTGCAGCCTGTGCAGGGACAGGAGGAGGCTTCACAGCTGGACGCACAATGGCATGTCTGGGCCGCGTCAAGGAGGACAGGCTTGGACAAGCAGGCGCCGTCACCTGTGGGAGAAAGTGTCTTCTAATAATCCAAATGACCTGTGAAATCCATTACAATGTGAGTCACCAGAGGGTCCTTTACCAGGAGGTCTGACGGCTGTTTCTTTAGTAAGAACGTCGGGTTGGTGTGGCCCTTCACCAGAACATCAGGATGCAAAGGCTTTGCCTCCACTGGGACTGAACAACTGCTACAAACACAAGCACAGATCCATCGTTCAGACTGTAAATATACACAACATATATATATATATATATATAATCTTTGGGGATGTAAATGTTCTGTCAGATACCCATGAGTTATATCTTATACCAGACCCGAAGATTAAAATCATGAAAGTAAGATGTCTTTTTTTATCATTTAAGGAACAACAATCTGTTCCTGTCTGAGCTTCAGACACAGAAACCATCCAACATGCTTTCATTTCCACACGTTCTGATGACTGTGTCTATTTGTTATTTATCAAACAAACGAGGACAGAGCTTTTGCTGTTATTGTGCAATAACTTCTCAAACTTAAAGAAACAGTCCCTTCTGAGATATATTTTTAAAATATCATTTATATTTCCATTTGGATGTCTTTGTTGCGTAACACAATTTAACATTTTTTAATCTCTGGCTTTGAGAAAAAATGCCATATAAATCAGCATAATGAATAAATCCATACTGACATGAGCAATCATAAACACTGTGCAGTACATACTGTGGCACCGGGGGCGGCGCTGATGTTTTCAGTGGGTGGAGCTTATGTCTGTAGCAGCACCAGAGTCCAACAGCAGCCAAAGCCACAAAGACAACCAGAGGCAGCACGAGGACTGGAAGGAGACTGCCTGATGAAACACGTCAGAGAGTCAGGAAGTCGAGCTGCATTGAATAACAACAAATAACGACAATGCAGAGTCTCACTGTGGCTGATGACAGGTCCACTGTCTACACTCCCGCCCGAGCCCTTCTGGTCACACAGGGGAGGAGCCCAGCCGCGGTCACAGTGGCAGTTGTGGTTGTTGTTACACAGCTGGCGAGAGACATCAAAATCACAATGTTTACGTTCGTTCCAGAAGGAAAATCAGTAAAGGTTATGTGTGTTATGTTTTTCATGACACCACATTTATCTGGCAGCTGAAGTTACTGGGAAAGACGCCGTCCTGCTGTGGGACGACAATTTCACTAAGTCTGTTCATAACACTTTTCTTACATTGCTGTGTTTCTACTTTTTAGTTAAGTAAAGTATCTTAAACTTGTTCCGCTGCCAAGGCTCCCATTTTCAGAATTAGTCGGCCGGCAGCCAAAGCTCCCCCAACACTCCAGGAGAACCTCACACTCATTGAAACTCACCCCGTGTCCGTGGCACTTGGCATTGCACTCATCAGCTCGCAGAAATGATGCATTGCGGCACTCGCCGTTAAAGCAAATCTGCCGACAGGAGGCGGGGGTGAGGGAGAAAAATCGAAGAAGTTTACTTCATGAAAAGCGCTCGGGCCACAATGTCAGCAGGTTAAATATGGCGGTCTGACAAATAAAAGAAATACTGAGATCAACAGCGTCCTCTCTGGCCACTGTGCGAGTCTCACCGAGTCGTCGCCGCACTTGGTGCCCGTCATGACCAGGCCTGGGTCCAGAGTGTCTCCCTGCACCTCCTCTGCCCCCTGCTTGTACACATGCGTTCCCATGCACTGGATTCTCCTGTGTCCCACAGTGACGGTGGTCTCAATGCGGACGGCGTTGTTCTCAATGGGCTTCGAGGCTGAAGTTAAACACTGGATTTTGCCACATTTTGCATCTCTGACAAAAATAATAATATATTGTTGATGAACGTTCAACAGAGCAAATAGAGCTGGTATGAATGCGCTCATCACCTGTCTTGACAGCTCCTGTATTTCCCGAGCAGGTCTTTGCCACAGTTCCCGTACATGTCGCCGGCTTCGTTTACCTTCTTAAAACACAGGTCAGGGGCCGGGCGGCCATCTGGGGCGAGAGGAAAGAAAATGCATGGGGACATGTTAATATTGCTGAGGACGCACTAACCCTGCCACAAAACAAATTCATGCGCGGTGTGGTGCACGCGACCACCTGACGGAGAGCAGATGGCCTCCTTACGGTTCTGTGGTGCTACAGAGCCTCTCCAGGGAGTGAACATCGTACAATAACAATAACCTGATCCCACATCCACTCAGCTCTGACCCTCCCTGCAGGTTCATGTACTTTTCTGATATAATCCACCTCATCTCCAGTGAGATGGTCCAACACTGGCACATATTCAGCATTAAACTGCAGAGTGACGCTACATTTATCTCTGTAATATAATCCCATCATGCCTTTATGGATGCTTCTGATTTTGTATTCATATGTAACCTTGGCCAGTATTTACTATCTTTTCAGCACAATTAATTCTTGCTAAATCAACATTACACATTCCATGTGATTTTATTATGCCAGTTCCAGTGAGTTCATATCCTGCTTTAGAGGAGATGCTCATCACAAATGCATCATGTCTTAAATAAATGAAAAAATGAGGGTATGTAGGTGGACTCAACTGAATTTACCTTCAGACAGAAAGAGAAGGAAAGGAACAGGTAATCATTTCTAACCTCGGCCCCACAGTGACAGACACTGCTGCTCCAGCGTCAGACACATGCCTGTGTAACAGTAGGCCTGGCCGCCTGCGCACGACGTTCCATCCACCAGGTAGAAATTAGCAGGACAGGACTCTGCTTTCCCATCGCAGTACTCGGGCAGGTCACATGGTCCCGAGGGCGCACGGCACAGCACTCCGGGGCTCTTCAGCTACACGGAGGAAAGGAGAAACACAATAAATAAGAAGAAACGAGTCGTAGAGCTGTAAGCCAGGAGCCGCAGTGTTTATCTAGCAGTAAGACTGCTCGAGGTTGACAGATTCTTGCGAGAGCTGATCTTTTGTTTCTCTTCAGTACCTTGCAGTTATCACAGCAGATGCCATAGGCGCACTCGGCGCCAGCTTTCAGAGTGCAGTTGTTGGCGTTGCAGCAGGGGCTGGTGCACTCCTACACAAAGAAGTGAGTCATGAGTCCTGGCAGAAACACACCAGATAAATAAATACTTCTACGCACACACTGACCTCTTCCTCTCCACAGTCACATTCCTCCCCGTCCTCCAGGTAACCATTGCCGCAGCGCTGCCCCCCGTACATGGCTCTGGTGTTGGGCAAGTTAAAGAGACACTTCCCTCCTCCGGTGTTCAGGTAGCTCTTCAGCTCCTTCTCGTTACAATCATTGAACACGCGTGGAAATGGGTGCCTGTGCACAAATACAATCCATAAATACTCACAATATTTTGAGTTTATTCAACCTTTTGAGTAAAAACTATACCCGGTAGCGGCGGCCATGATGCAGCCCCCATCGTCTGCTCTGGCCTGACAGCAGCCTGTGCTGTCATGACTCATGCCGAAGTTGTGACCCATCTCATGCGCCATGGTGGCGGCGACGCCGACGGCTAATTCTGAGTGGTCCTTCAGAGGAGAAGAGGAGGAGGTGACTCTCAAACTTGATTCATGATTCGTACATTTATGAATTTTGTCATATCAACATAAAATGATTCAAGCCTGAATTAAAGCGCTCAGCCTATCTGTTCGTCATCGTCGCCTCACCGTGTTCACTCCACCAGACTGGTAGTCGGAGCACATGGCTTTGAGAGGAGCCAGCCCGATGATGGTGCCATGAAATGACTTCCCCCTGGAGACGGAAACACTCGCTTGATTAGTTCCACCTGGACTACGGCCCACTGGGACGCAACTGGAGATGGTTATCGTTGCCTGTACCACCCCCTCCTCATCATGTGTGCTCTGCTATTGTAATTAAAGCAGGATTCTGATGTGGAACCTCAGCCTGGACAGGACACTGCACCGCGTGAGGAGCGGATCTCTGCAGCTCGCCAACGTGTCTCGTTAGAGGACTGATGATGTTGATCGATTTGTTGATAATTCGCGATTATAAAGAAGTTTGAGCACATTTAGTGACTGACACCACCCTCACCTGTTGTCAATAGAGTTCTGTATAAACACCTTGCTGTAGAATAACAGGTTAGGTTTTCTAGTTTAGTAGATTTCTATCTTTTTGTTCTTTTTATGTCTTTGTTTTAACTAGCATCCACTCGCCCTGCTCCACAGACACAGTTACATCCCTGCCTCACTACAAATCATTTCTTCACTACATTTAACAACTAGCTTTATTTAACCACCAACATCTGGTTTCATGTTATATTTTATGTCGCCATTTATCTCCCCTCCAGACTGGGTTGTAACATACACTGAGCGCATCCACACAGAGCTGCGCCCTGGAGGACAGGGTTCTTAGTGGGAGCGGGGTAAGACCAATAAATGGGAAGACGAGAGAGAAAGGGTGAGAGACACTGACGTGACGAGCTGAGCGTTGTCATTGGGGAGCATGTGGAGCTGCTTCCGTCTCCAGGACAGGAAGGCGGCCAGGGTGCTGTGTGGGTTGTCAGACACGCTGATCATGTCCTGGCTGGTCCACACCTCCAGACCGATTAATGCCACGCGGATGTTTAAAGCCTTGTAGAACTGAATGTGTAGAGAGACACAGTCACAGTGGTGGTTTTAATCATCATTACTCCATATATGGTGTGGTTTTCTGGCTTCTCATCATCATTTACCTTGTCAACCAAGTTAGCCGCTTCCAGCAGTTTCAGTTTGGTCCTCTCCAGATCACTCCCGTGCTTCTCAAACTGCGAAAGAGGTTAACCACATGGTTTAGTGACAGAAAATCCCACAAGCCTGCACACGCCCCAACGTATCTTTCTGTTCACAAACCCCAAAGGGAGTTTTCACACTTCAAATAATAAACAGGAAATGAATCAGAGCTTTATATTGACTTGATCTGTTCAATATCTTGACAGCTAAATTCATTCTAAACAGGGTGCCAGTTCAAATCTTCTTCCAGTTTTAATAAATGATAAATAAACAATTCAAAATTTGTGTCCTACCTCAGCCTTGTCTGCCACGATCAGCAGCTCTACGTACTTCATGTTCTGACTCAAGTCCCTTTTCTCCTGAAAATTCAATGCAGAATATGAGCTGGACACGAAATTTGTGAAGGTACGTAAAAACATTTCAAGCCCACGATCACTGCCTCTCCTGGCCAAACACACCCTCTTTCTCTGCGGGGACATCATTCCACGGATGAAGTCGTCAAGCCGCTCCTCTGGCTCGTCCTTGTCGCCATGGTGATGCACGCAGCTTCCTCCTGGCAGGTGGAGGTTCTCGGCTCTGATCACGGCGTGCCGCAGAGCGTCCGTGGACACAGGAAGAGGCTCTATCAGGTAGCTGATGCTTGTGTTCAGAGAAATAACTCCCCTGGGAAAAAAAAGAAAGAAAAAGTCACATCATTGATGGTTCCATCTAATCAGAGCTGGAGGAAATCAATGTTATTGTTGCTTAACCATAGTGCTTGTTGAAAAGTGTTGTCACGTGCAGTCAGCAGTTGCTTTTTGATAATTCATTCATGGTCGCAGACAGATGCATTCATCTTTTATTATGTGGTGGTTTTATGAATGGGTGCAGGGTGGAGCAGAGAAATAAGATCCGCTGGGACAAACAGAGCAACAGACCATCGCCAAAATCACTCACAAGTGCAGGTCAGACAGCTGTAAGAAACATCTGGAGAGGTCAGACGCCCACATGTCAGCGTCCCTCTCTGCTGTGTTTGCATTTCTCCAGAGAATGTGCATCAGCAAAGGAAAGATATTAATCCTCTTGTCCTCCAGATGCAGAGCAATGAACCCGAAGAAAAACACAAACATGTGGCTACAATTTCTGTCAGCACTTGCCAGTTCCTCCTCCTCCTCCTCCTCCTCCACAGGATCTCTACACTGAGCTGGACTCAGTGAACCAGCTCTGCAGCCACTGACCTACTAACCCACTGGACTGACTCAACTGCTTCCTGGCTGTCTCCTCATCTATTCAACCATGGTCTGACTACAGGTTTTGTAAACAATAGACACAGGTTCTTTTCTTAGTCTCAGAAGTCATGTACATGTGAATACAGCACTACTGAATATATGAATACTGAGAAATGTGTGGTTGACCTTGTTTCTAATATGCTGTTTTATCAACACACACTATAACAATATAATATTAGAAAATGATAAAGCCACATTTGACTTTTCTATAACCCAGTTCTTTTTTTATCATGTAAATAACTTGGCTTCATGCTCAGCTGATTTATCGATTGGCAGATGCAGTCATATTGGCTGATAAAAGGTACAGAAAATTGCATCGTCCTTCTATATATACAGTCACAGGGTGCACGTGTTAAAATAGATCCATCACAAACCTTTCTTCTGCCCAATTCAGTCTGCATCACCCAACTTCCTGTCATTATGCAGCCTTCACTTCCTGCAGCTTTTGCTAAAGAACCTCTTCCTGCCCTCAACTGATGGAGCTGTCTTCATGAATACATTTTATCTGAGGAGGCATTTAATCTTCTTAGTACCTAGGAAATGTCGTTCAACTCTCCATATTAAAATACTTTATGCATGCATACAGCTCCTGGTGGCATTTTACCTACCTGAGGCCTGAGCATGTGCTAACAGCAACGCTGGATCCTTCAAAGCCCTGAACCGCCCCGTGATAGAAGCAGTGTCCCTGGGAGACAGAAACGACCAGAGCTCAGCACACAGCGTTCTTTGTGGAGAAATGAAACGACACAGCTAAAGACAGCAGAGGGCCTGGTTATGGGAGCAAAAAATGGGAACAATTTATGTCTGTACAGCATTGTATTTGATCAGCTGCACTGATGTTTATCTCCCCTCTATGACTTACAGCTCCTCTCTGCAGTTTGAGAACGTCAGACTGTCTGACAGACTTACAGCGTTGGCAGGAGTGGAGGACTTGCGGGCTCCGTCAGGGCTGTACCATATTTCCTGATATCCGCGGGCCAACAGCTGCCTGGTGAAAGACAAACACATGGCAGTTTGCAAGAGGAACGGTGTAGGGTCAGACATTCAATCTCCTGAAACAGCTACAAAACGGGGAGTAATGGTGAAAAAGATTGTAAAAAGGTGCAGGACACAGAGGAGGTAGAGGGAGACGGATTCTCCCCCAGCAGCCCACAGCTCATAAAACATTCATTCTGCTGTAGAAACACAGACAGCTTTAAAGATTTAGATCCTCTCTGAGATAGGCATTAAAAGGAACGTGGGAAAAGTGTTTTGGCTCAAACTAAATCCACGTATACCTTTCCAAATGGCCACTTTTTGCTCTCTGAAGTGCTGAGGGAGGAGATGGACACATTCACTGTGAGAGGCAGAAGAGTAGTATCCTCCCTTTCTCTATAACACTGAGATGTATCCATTAGTTTACAATACAGGCTGTATGAGGGGCTCTCTGGTAATCAGCTACACACACACACACATCATGAGAAACATTATTTCCTTTGTGTTTATGACTGAGTGGGTGTCCTTGGACTCTCCGGCTGTTTCTGTCGAACCTACCAGGCCAATATTTACATCTCGAACAGATGCTTGTTTTCCTGTCTCTGTCTACCCGTCCCATTCGGCTCCAATCCATTCATCCTGTTTTCATTCATAAACTCTGTCTGCTCCACAGCTGGTTTCCTTTCGCTCCGTGTCTCTAAATCTCCTCTCATCTGTCCTCTCACCGCCCAACCTCAGATCGATCAAACAGACCGTGTCTGCTGAATTCAAGCTGCCGGGAAACGTACATGCTCAACCCGCTAACCAGCAAACAAAATTCAAATCTGTAATCCCCCATGCTGAAATGTTGAAAATAAATTTGAACAATAACCTTGCAAAAAGTTACTGTTCAACTGACTTCCTCCTCAATGGTTTAAACATTATCCTCAAAACGGAGAAGAAAAATGTTCCTCTCTAATTGTATGGAGATCTTGTGACCCTGATTTTCTTCCATACCACAATGATTAGTGCATTTACATCATTCATCACATGTCCATTTACTTTTTATTCCTTCTAGCTTGTGAGTAATAGATCTCAAAATAAACAATGAATCCATTTTATACTAGGAAAACATTCTGGGCTATGCACTGGCTCGAGTTAGATACACTTTAAAATTATGTACAATAAATATTAAGCTACACATGACTTCTTATATGTAGGGAACAATTTTAATTGAAACTAATAGGCTCGGGTTTTTCTGTGATTCGTAGATAATAATATAACTGTGATCTTCGATAATGATCAAACGAGGATCAGTACATGAGATTGACCAGGGCTGGTAAATGTGGTAGATTATCTGTTACTGTGACTGAAACAGGTCAGAGCATTACCTCTATTTCTCTTTTATGCTAAGCTAAGCTAAGCTAAGCCAACTGTAATTACAGGCTGTAGGTTCAAATTCACTTGAAAGTGTTATCAGCTCTCATGTGACTCGCAGCAAGAAAACCATTAATTTCCAGAAAGTGTCAGAGCGCGTCTTTAAAAGGAAGATGAAGACGAGTGAGGGGAAGATGGGGGATTTTTCTTTTGTCCTCCCAGACGCCCTGAAGGAGACAAGCCTCTTGAGACAATAAATGCCTGTTGATGCAATCAGTGACAAAGCAAGTCAAAGACAGAGAAGGGCTGCTTCATCCTTTAACAGATTACCACTCTGAGAGTTTATGTGTGTGTGTGTGAGAGACAGACGGGGGACTTGAAATGACTGCTCAGTGATAATGTATCCGGCTGATGTCACCCTAAATGTGTTGTGATTTGACCCATTGACCTCATTTATATCTGGACATCGTCTAGGTTTCCTGCTTCTTATTCCCATCATGTTCTCCTGTTGTCTCTGTCGCCACATGACATTAAAAAGACAATCACTTCCTCCTTGAGGAAACACGCTCAGTTCTCACCACTTTTCTCACAGGCGAGTTATAATAGTTTTTTTTCCTCATGGTTAACAAAGTTTACCTCAGTGTATGTGCCACAGGCTGACATGCTGCAGTTGAGCCGGTGAGGGAATAAATGTGTACCACAAATGACCATCACTATGTAGTGTGACCGGTAAAAACAATGACAAATTCAGGCACGAGTGCCTCCGAATGCAGAATGATCAAGCCCAAAATTGGATTGAAAGGACCCATTCTGAAGAACTGTCTATGAAACAAAGTTTACCTCAGTGTATGTGCCACAGGCTGACATGCTGCAGTTGAGCCGGTGAGGGAATAAATGTGTACCACAAATGACCATCACTATGTAGTGTGACCGGTAAAAACAATGACAAATTCAGGCACGAGTGCCTCCGAATGCAGAATGATCAAGCCCAAAATTGGATTGAAAGGACCCATTCTGAATAACTGTCTATGAAATATTACATATCAACTGTCTTCAGAACCCAAAGATATTCAGCTTTCAGTTATGCAGGAATCCTTATATTTCAGAATTATCACTTGAAAACTAATTTTAACAATGAATGGGTTTATCGGCAGAATGTTTGAGCTGCTCATTTCTACATCTGTCTGATTTCGAAAAGACAGAACAGGCAGTCACATAGATCTCGAAGCAGTTTGCAAACTTCATTGCCCGACTTTGAATCAACCAGACTCTTGGAATACCCCTACCCCATGTGCCTAATTTTATTGCGTATAAATGCCGTGACTTCTTTCAAATGCAGACCGTAAAAAGCTCTATGTGATGTCAGCAGCCCTCCACAGAGTTTGGATGTCCTCCAGCGTGCAGACAGACGCTGTGATTGAGCAGCAGAATCGTGGCAGAATCACGACTCTCCTGGCAGGCTGAACCAGGCCTTTGTCTCAGCCTTGGGAGGAGAAAGACGGGGAGGGGGAGCAATGCTAATGTACATGGGGGGGGTAGTGAAGTGAGGAGGGAGGAGATGTGGGGTAATGCATTGTAGGGCCAGTGGGTCGCATTCTCTCATGGTATCAGATGACATCACTGCACATGAGCGGAGGGAGGGTGAGGCTGAACCAGGCCTTTGTCTCAGCCTTGGGAGGAGAAAGACGGGGAGGGGGAGCAATGCTAATGTACATGGGGGGGGTAGTGAAGTGAGGAGGGAGGAGATGTGGGGGTAATGCATTGTAGGGTCAGTGGGTCGCATTCTCTCATGGTATCAGATGACATCACTGCACATGAGCGGAGGGAGGGTGAAGGCTGACGCAAAGTCAAAGTAGCACTCAGCAGTGGATGATTAAGAGGCTTCTATTGCACAGGAAGGCCAATGTTCTGCTGTGTGAAGGCCTGTGTGTGTGTGAGACTGTCTCTCCGACACACACACACACGAGGTCTCACACACACGAGGTCTCACTTCAGATATCTGAGCAGACAGGGCCGCACTGCTGTGAGACTAAACACAGACACAAGGGAAACAAGGACAAGCGAAGGCATCCCCTGCTCTGTGCTGCCTTGACCTGCAATCCATCAGGTCCGAGCCGCGAGGTGTGTTTGTGTTCTTTTAGGGTGGTGTGTGTGTGGTCACACTCTCACACACCCTGACCTACAGGGAGTACAGGGGAGATGTATATTTGTGCTACAGAGCCCTGGGGAATATCAGATAGGGTGAGGGAGGTAAAGAATAGAGAAAATGAAAAGGGTGAGGAGAGAAGGGGAGAAGAGAGGAGAAAAGAGGAGAGGAGGATCAATGATGTGCTCATCTCCCAAGGGAATGTTTTAATTTGGACTTGTGCTCTTAAGGGAGCGCAGGAAGGACGTTAAAGGGGCAACAGAGAAAGTCACACAGAGGAGGAAGTGAGAACATCCACACAATTCATATCTCACACCAAGGCTGCTCCCCACTGTCCTCGTGTCCCTTTTCTTTCCATGACTTCCCTGCCCTCAACCCTTCTCCTCTGCTCTATCATTCATTTTCCTCCAGAGTTTCTTCCTCTGCCTGTGTTTTTCCATCTCTCCGTTTCCTGCTCCCTGAGTCAGCACGCCTGGCTCTTAACCAAATCAACCCTCTGCCGGGCGCGCCCCGGCCTCTCATCAAGCTAAAAGCTCAGGTAGACACACACGCAGACGCGGGCACGGATACAGACCAAATAAAGACACTGAGACGTGCGCAATTACGAGCATGACAGGGGGGCTGCGGACGCCGTACGCTCGGCAAGTAGTAAAAATTCACAGCTGTATCTTCCTCTCCTCTTTGATGAATTGATATATTAAGTGAAGGGAGGCAGAGAGTGGAAAGAAAGGATCATAGGGATTAATGGAGTGATGAGATCAACAGCATCTCACAGCTACTTTGGGTTGTCTCTTATCTGCTGACTGTCAGAGTGTAGCTGCGATGGGGGCGATGAGGACAGGAGGAAGTAGCCAGGGAGCAGAGATAGACCCTGGCAGCATTTTCTCTGGCTCCTCTCCAAACTCAGACATTGATCTTCTCAGACATTAACTGCTTTCTTGACATGTCTCCAAATCAGAAGACAGAGGACAGAGCAACACACAGTGTGGAAATCTCTGTTTAGGTCTGGAGAGAGGGGGAAACACGGGGTGGATGAGGGGATATCAAACTAAATACGAATACTGTAAATAGGTTTTGTGCAGTCTTCTCTCATCAAAATAATGAGTTGGTTAAACATAAAATTGCAAAAAATGAACATGCATGGTCTGTCAACTGTTAAAATCCATCTAATCTGTGACCTTGACCCCCTCTTGACCTCTAGCTCTGGATTCCCCTGGCAGTTGCACACGATCACAAAAGTACCACGTCCTCCAATTCAGGCGAGGGGCGGAGCAGTGATGTATTAGCTCTGCTGCGTGGATCAAGCGATTTTCTTGAGATAACTCCTGTGCTGTCCATTCAATCTGGATTAAATGACGCTCTTGTGAGGGTCACAGTCTCCAGATATGTTTGGGGACACAAGAGGATTTTTATAAAGATGATTAAAAACAAAACTACACCTTAAACTGTGGAACGTAAGAACACAAAATAGAATGTTCCAGGTCAATACAGCTCTAAGAGAAGGTACATTACTGAATCAATACATAGAATGTGTGACTTGAAAAGGCTTTTCTGTCTTTCACAGGCTTTCTCTGCAAAACTAACCCTGCACAGTTTAGCAATGACTGTGCTTATTTTTGCATCATCACTGCAATGAGCACAGGAGGAGGAAATGGTCACAGCATCCATGTTCCAGGAAATAGTTGCACAGAATCATTTCAAAATCATTAAACCACAGTAAAGGTGTTCAGTATTTGTTCCTCTTTCTTTGCATCCTCTTGGTTATTGTCTTGAACACACTGGCACGTCAGAAAAGTTTTATCAAGTCCTTCAATTCCTGTCCCTCTCTAAACCCCAAACACAGAGAGACCGTGTGTGATTGATGAAGATTCCAGACCCAGGAGGGATTCTGACAGTGTGACCACCTGCTGGGGAGGGAGAGCAGCGGGGGGTCAAGTCCCTGAGGGGACGTCCGCTCAGACACAGCGGAGTCACGGATTGTTAATGACTGACAGGGAGCGCACACACATCTGACGGTAAAAAACTGACTTTATATTTCCAGTGCTTCAAAAAAGCTTTCAGCTCCACTTCAGCGCTGGCTCGGATCCGGGCGTGATAAACCGGAGCTCTGTGTCGCCACCTCTGACATCTCCAGAGCTGCTGCAGTGATCACACTCTCCATTAGAAACTCCGATACCCTGCTCACTTCCTATCACCATCCCCATTGTTACTGGACAGGAACCGCTCCATCACATATTAGGACTTTAGGTGCAGGAGTGCTATCTTACTTCCTGTTTGCCCAAGGCACACAGATCGGGTGTCAGTCCTCGGCCGTCCAAAAACCATCAGGCTCCGTTTCCTCCCTTGTTCCCCATCTCTGCACCCACAGGGGTATTGACCTTATAAATGTGTATGTGGAGGCAACCATCTGGTCAAATCAATGCTGGGGCGCCCTGTGCAAGTGTGCAGGTATAAATACTGATGCTATGACTTTATTTAATGATGATAATTTGGTGCGGGCAGAATAGAACCCTTTGCAGTGAAGCATGCAACATGTTAAACCAAAATGAAAGAGAAATGACTCACTGGTTTTTCTCCAGGAGCAGTCTGAGCTCCTGGCCCTCCGCGGAGATCAGAACCTGGATCTCTTCAGGATGCTGGAATATGAATAACCATAATAACAATAAGCGACAAAGGGCTACAGAAAAGGATACAACAGCAATAACTAATCCAATTAATACAAATAAAAATCACCCAGAGAAGAAACAGTTCAAAAGATTTAAAGGCTGTAACATTTAAAGCGTTTCTGATCTCAGCTCCAGGGACCTTCTGTCAACAGTCAGGCTCTGGGAGCAACCAGCAGACGATCAGCTCATATAAAGTGGTGTGTGCTGGAGGTTATAAAACCTTGATTTACACAGGAGCTTTAAAAGCCATGAACAAAATCTGAGACTCAATGCAGTGAGGCTAGAACCAGTGTTATGTGATCACATTTCCATCATCCAGTAGTATGAAGGTGACACCTCTACTGAGAGAGCTGCAAATATCTAGACAGCAAATAAAAGGAAAACCCTGTTAAGTTAAGAAGTTTAACCTGAACTTGACATGGAAAAATGTGTCATGTCATAAAAGGTATAACTGTGTGTCGTCAGTATATCAGGATACTCTGCATTATGTGTACTGATCTTCTGACTTTAGGGCAGAATAATAATAATAATATCTGATCCAGGGAGAAAAAAAATAAAACCAATTAAACAGTAAACCGTAAATAGCAGGTCACATGACTCATGACTCAATATTTCCGTTTTAAACATGTTTTCATCATTTTAAAGAGAGAGGTTTCTTACCTGGTTGTTGGTGGAGCTGCTGTGAGGATGCAGCCATGTAGGATAAGTAATCTCATAGCTGTGCACATGCTGGAGGATGCTCTTCTGTGAGCCCGGCTCATTCAGCCCTGATGGACAACAAACAAACAAAAACCCCATTAAGTATGACCTGATGATATGAGGGAACTTGTTGTGCATTTAGTTCAATTCAAGTCAAATGAAATCAACACTTGGGTTCGTAGTTTTGTAACAAACAAACACGTGGAGGTGGATCATGTGCATATTGTTGCACGACATGTTCGCAGATATCACATCTCAGTCCCACTCACCGTCACATGCAGCTGCACAGAGAGCTGCGAGGCACAGACACAGGCGGGACCGAGCAGCACCGACAGCAGCGGGACTCATTGTCAACGCACACCGTGGGTCCGGCCCGATACATTCGTGTTCGGAGGAGAATGATGAGGCTGATGATGAAAAGAGGAAGGAGACTGAGAGGTCTCACATCAGAGGAGGAGCAGACGCTGCAGGGGAGACATGGAGATGATCGTCTGGATGAGACGCTGCTCTCTCTCTCTCTCAGTCCCGCCCCCTCTACCCCACAGACGCACACAGCACGATTGGATGACACGGCGCACGAGCCAGTTTATAGAGATGACTCCATCCGGCTTTTAATAAAAACTCTCTCTCTCTAGTCTTTTTAAGTCTTTATACTATTATTGTTATAATTAATAATTCAGTATGCCACTTCTTTCAAGTTTGGGAAGTAAATCATTATTCACTGTCATTACTAGTGAAAGGAACGAAGCACCCATCGTGTTGGTTCCTACATTTCCCACAATGCAACTAATGGCACCCCTGTGGTTAAGCCCTGCCTCTTACAAACAGGGACTGTATGTATAGATTACATGACAAATGCCAAAGCGTCTCAGTCGCTACCTGGTGGCTGACTGCGGTACATAAATCATCCCCCATGTTAAGGGAAAGGATATGGACGATAAGAAGTGATAGGATGAGGAGCAAAACAAAGAGTCTTAATTAGCTGCTCTTTATTTTAAAGCAATAGCCAATAAAATAGGTTTATTTGTGAAATCATGTGAATAATTTCTTCTATGTTTCCCAACCAGTGGCCCAGAGGACTTAATTATAGACCGGGCCCATCACGTAAACACATGCTGTCTTTAAATAACTGCACAAGTTGCCACGCGCTCTCGTTTCTAGTATTTCATCTATTCTACAAAGCCGCATGTAGAATCGCTGTGAGTGTTGAGTCGATTCAGAGGAACGGATCTAAGCATCAGGAGAGGATGCACTTGTTTTAATAAGTGTTTGCTAATGTTAATGACTGGAGAGTATAAAAAACACGTTTTATTTAAGCAGACAGGGCTCTATCTATGAATTTGATTCCAAACCATCAAAGATGAGTTACATAACTTACAGTAGCATCATGACTGTAACAAGGTCACAGACCCAAAAATACAGCTCTGATACCTGCCAGTAACTGAGCCTACTACAGTTACAATGTACAGTACCACTTCAAACTGCGGGAGGCATTCATACTGGGTGAGTGCCACCATAAATATGCCACCAAGCACATGTCAGAAGGATAGAGTGTACGCAGGGTGTGTGAGGTATTCTTAGCTCAGTTGAGAGTCCAGGCTCATGAATCCATTCACATCTCTAAATGGCGTCCTGGCTGGAAGAGAAGGCCACCTCTGTCTGCCAAGGCATTACTTTCTGTTTGGCTCTGCTTATTTCTACCTCCGACGTGCTCCTGATAACAATAAAGTTAAAGTCATATTGACAACTTTCCAGATTACCTTCCTGAATCATTAAAAACACACAGGAAACTAAACAGGGAGTGTTGAAACTCAGAACACCTACAGAGATGAAAAAGCCCTCAAGAGAAGAAACAGTGGGCCAAGAGGAATCATGTAAACTTTCTGGAGCAAGTGATGGTAGTATTCCAAATGCCATTCATGGATCAAATAAGAATATATTTTTGGAAAGTGACCTTAGAGGATGCAGGCTTGAGAGATGCTGACAGATGTGATGTGCTGACCATGTCCTCACGACCGCCAAAGACCTGTTTCCCCATGAACACAAGAGACATGGTGCAACCTACTCAGAAGGTTTCCTGTTTAAGTGATTCTTTTTTTTTATTTTTTTTTATG
The DNA here is from genome assembly GCA_016785235.1 of Pseudorhombus dupliciocellatus. NCBI lineage: Eukaryota > Metazoa > Chordata > Actinopteri > Pleuronectiformes > Paralichthyidae > Pseudorhombus > Pseudorhombus dupliciocellatus. The sequence goes on along the minus strand of JAFBJW010000130.1, from coordinate 3,564,122 downwards.
GTACTTAGTTTGTAATAAAAGCTTCCAGGCTGACAAAACATTCTTTTAACATCATATGGTCCACTTCAACCATCCTGCTGAGCTCGTACTCCTGCAGCAGAGGGGGAGATGCTAGCTGTCTTTTTCCAGGATGTCTGGGTGTTCCTCCCAGAACTTGTCTCCAATAATGTCGCAGTTGTAGGCCTGCACCTTCCTCCTGCTGCTAGTCACAGGCACCTCCTTCTCCTCTTCACCTGGCAGCTTCATGCGTTTAATGACGGTTTCATCTCGCTGCACAGAAACAGGATTTGCTTTTTTAAAGGTGCACAACTGCTGACAAGGACACAAAAAGTCGTGTCAGGATCAATGCATGATGACGCTAACCTAAGATAAAATGGCTGAGACGAATGAGTGAATTTAAGATTGACACACAAAAACCAAAGATGTCTATATACAGTGAACTTCTCTGTAATAATTGTGCTGCAGAGTCAAAGCATTCAAATTGTAAAACCTTTTCCCAGATGAGAGTAGTGCCTTTCCTGTGCAGGGCAGATTCATTGTTGTAGTTGATGTCAAACTCTGAAAACAGGATCTCATTTTTATCTGCAGCTACTGTTCCCTGAGAGGGGGAGAACACAAAGACATGCATAAATATCCAAAAGTGTCAATAACAAATTACACTTATAATGTGTACTTATTGATTTGAATAATGAAATCCACATGTTTGTCTTCTTGTATTTGTGCATTTGCTTTTCCAAATAAACATGCAACAGGATAAAGGAACTAGCATCAACAAAAGGTTTGTTGGGCTACGAATGACTCATGTTGACGAAACACGCAACCAGAACCAACATTTCCACAATTCATCTGCTGTCATCACATCATCTGAGTCAAAGTGGACACTGGGGAACAGAGAGAGACTTCCAGTGAACAGCTGGTTCAGTCAGTGGCAGCTGCCATGGACAATGATAGACCTGATGAAATTCTACAGAATTCAGTCACTTCAATAATTTCTCTAAATTTTGAAATTTAAAATTGAGGGAAGTGATAAATGGAGTTGGGGTGTATTAATTTATCATTAATTTCAAATGTAATTTAATTCTACTACTTCAAATAATAAAAACTTTCAAACTTTACTTTTAAAAAATACTGACGATCGCAAAGATAATAATTTGGATATTAGTATTAGTATAAGATGAGAATGAAGAATGAGAATTCCATGTATTTACGTTACTATCACACATTTTAATTAATCTAACTATAGTTTCCTAATAACATTGTTATTATTGAATAAGCGCATATGGATCTGTGTAAATCTACAAAGACAGTTTCGATTGTGTTGGGCTCTCACCTTCAAACGATCCTCTGCCTGAGCTGTGGTGAGCCCTCCCCTCTGTACTAACGTCCAAAACACAGTGTTGTACATATTGTTTATGTGACCTGAAAAACACACAAAAAATATAAGCACAGTCTAACATGGCTGAATCTCATTCTCTTGTTGAAATATTCCATCTAGGTGTCAAATGTGTGATTTGCTCAGGCACTGCGTGCACTCACAGTCTGCCTGCCTCCAGCTCAGGTAGTCTCTGAGGTTGCGGTTCGTAGGATACAGGACCACACGTCCGTCAAAGCTGGGGGGATACAGGAGGGGCTGATCCTCAAAAAATTCCTTCCAGTAAAACACATATGAGGAGGAGAACTGGGAGGATACGTGGGTCATGAGCTTACTGCCGGAAGAGAGAGCAGGAGACATTCATTCAGAAAGAAATTCCACAATATGTGAACAGAATGCATGGGAGTGACATCACACTCCTGCTACCTGGCTCTCCTCTTAAACCAGCTGGAGGTCCTCTTAAAAACGAAGCTGAACTCATCACTTTGGCCGTAAGCTATCGTGATATCCTCCAGTTCCTCCATCACAGAACGTGCGCTCCTGCTCATCAAGCCCAAGGCTCGGTTATCGTTGGGCTTTGTAAACTTGTGCTGCTCAGCAAACCTGCCACAGAATCCGAGCAGAAACAGCCTGGTGTCAACATCACTCTGTTCGCACAAACAACGAATGTGCACCCAAAACAACTCACCTGTGGAAGTTTCGACCGTCGAGTCTCACGACTATGTAGCAGTTTCGTAGACAAGTGTCATCTGTCTCAAAGTTGCGGACGTACTCGAATTTGCTCTTTGCCATGTTGCTGGAGGTGAAAAGATTAGCTGAGGGTTTGACAACACTGATCCAGGGACATCCAAGAAACCTGTAGGTCCGTCCAATCACCATGAGGCTGTCCCTGAAAGAGAGACATTTACAAACATGGTGAGAAGAATACAACATTAAATATCATCCAACATACAAGGCACATTGGATTGCTTAAAGTGAAGAAATAATCAAACAGGATTAACAGAAAATAGATAAAAGTGAATGTCAGTGAAGTTGCAGTTATCAACATCAAACCTCTGTGCTCGCAGTCCATTATATGATGAAGATAAGTTAAACTCACACCGCTATTACTGGACACATAGACAAATAAATCACGTATTGCTCATCATGGAATCCCAGTTAGTACTCACACTCCAGTGGTGTTGGTCCTCTTCCCCTTCAACAAACGCAGTTAGCTGCTTCTAGGAAACCAATTAGCTTCATGCGCTATAATTTGTATTTACTACTAACACCTTTCTTTTTAATCTATATTCCAACAAAGATGTCACATCACACCACATTACATTACACACACTGTGTACAGTCCGACAGCGAATTGTGTCGTAGTGGTACAACAAACCAAATGAACTAAAGTTCCGGGACTTAGAGTTTCAAATAAGCTATGGAAAATCAATGAGCTGACTGTTTGACCGCTTACCTGCTCTCTCTTTAAAAACACACGCAGCCCCAGGTGTATGTTATTGTTGCGCTGCTGCGTGGACTCACTGCCTGAAGCGTAAATACGTTTATATTTGAGCTGTCAAACATCTTCTGTGTATCAGCGCCATCTTGTTGTGGAGAGACGAGGGTGCAATCAAAGATCGTCTATGAGTAAGGACACAGAAAGGCCACTTCGACCATTTGTAAAGTCAAGGGAAACTATCCCCTGCTAATATGTTTAAGTTTATCAATATAACAAATACACAACTATCAACACAACTCAGACTCGAATTCAATCTCTGAAAGGCCCCTGCTTTTACTAGATTATGATGATGCGCCTCTTCACTCGAAAAAGGCACGGAGTGAGACCTCTACTAAACCCACGACCTCAACCTTCCCATGATCCATCGCTTCAGCGTGTGCTGCTTTGTGGTTGTTTAAAACATGGAGGAGAGGGAAAGAGACGCAACACCGGGAAGCAGCTCCCGTGGCTCAGTGGCAGCACCGGGGCATGGACCGGGCAAGGACGGGACGACCGCGGACGATGACGCCGATAAAATCGACGTGTGCTCGGAAAGGTTTGACCCTCTGCTGGCTCTCTACTCCCCGACCGTGTCAATCCCTTTCCCCAACGTCAAGTGTTTCAACAACGTGGCGGCGTACGAGAGCTTCCTGAAAGGCGGCCGGGGCAGGGCCAAGCCCGAGAACGTGGAGAAGAAGCGGCTGAAGGCGCTGAAGGGGGTGGCGGACCCGGAGCGCATCGAGCGGCTGAAGAAGCTGATGGTGAACAACCCCGTGCGGGGGGAGGAGGAGGAGGGGGAGAGCAGCGGCAGCGCCCCGCGGGGCAGGAAGAAGATGAAGCCGCTGAAAAATGTCCTGACGAGGATGCCCCGTAGGTTCAGACCACAGCTACACTGCACCGCTACACTCTGTGGAGGGGCTCCAACTAAGGACACATCGATGTCCAAGACACAAGAGGTGTATAAAAGCTGTTTACACAGAGAAACATGTCCACTTCCTGATTCAGTCACATGCACGTCAAGCCACTCCCCTACAGAGCAGGGACACTTCAGATTACCCCTGGGCCCCCTGGACCCGCCCCTGTATTATATACATATACAAGCATGATAATAATACACCTGTTTAATATTAATGCCAAATAGTTTTGCATAGAAGCATTATTAAACCTGATACAAACACCATACAATTGTAAGAATAAAGACTAAATATGAAATGTTTGTGACAGTAAACACTTAATACAACCATCACATATATGCTCTTACTTCTTAAGGACCCTTTTTCTACATATGAAATATTTATTTGTCTGGTAACCTGATTCCACTTGGAGCCTTATTGTGCCTAAACACAATAATAATAACTTCTAATTTCTCCATATTATTTGTCATTGGATAATAGCCGTTTGACCTCCTCTCATCTGTATTATTTTTTCTTCAGGACACTTTCCTGCGCTTGAAATATAAAATTAGACCCATGAAGCCAAGCAGACATAACAACAGATCTATATGAAGATATTTATTGTGACCTGTGTGTGTCCTCAGTGTGTAAAGGCAGTCCTCTGGGTGAGCTGTACCGCTGCGTTGAGGAGAGGGTGAGGGTCAAAGTTCACATCAGGACCTTTAAGGGACTGAGGGGAGTGTGCTCGGGCTTTGTCGTGGCCTTCGACAAGTTCTGGAACATGGTGAGTGGACATGATGCTCGACAGCTTCTCATGCTGAACCTGAAATATAAATTTAACTGCAATATCCTTCTTTCTTTTTAGGCGATGGTAGATGTGGATGAGACTTACAGGGAGCCTCTGCTGGGAGAAGCATTCTACCACGAGAAAGCCCTCACCATCACACGAGTATGTGCTACTTCTCGTATTTCCCGTTGTTAAATTTAATTTGCCTGACCTTGGCAACAGCCCCGATATGGTTTTATGTGGGAGAACAGTAAACAGTGAGGCTGGAAGATACATGCATCACTTTCTCATGAGTAAACATGAATGAAGAACCCTGCCAGTAACAGAGAAAGATACTATATAAGGAATCATCTTGAAAAATCAAATAATTAACATCAGAACTGTTGTTATCCATTTGTGTTAATGCATCATAAATCCTTTCACAGCTCTTTGAGAAGCTGAAACTTCAGGAAAGCTCAGGAGGGGACGATCCAGCAAAGAGACACAAAGCCCAGACACAAGCTGGTGAGCGCCAGCGCGTGAATCTCAAAGCTTCTTCTCCCCCCACCAGCAGGACAGAGTCCACCATTAAAGCCAAACAGGATAAAGACGAAGCCTCACTGAAGGCCCCGGGCCCAGGAGCCTGTCAGAAGTATGGCCAAGTCCGCACACGGCACATCAACCAGCTCTTCATCCGGGGAGAAAGCGTTATCCTGGTGAACCCACAGCCACTGTGACTTCTTACTTCTGAGCATTCAGTCAACAGAGCTCGTGGCCTCGTACACACCCGGTATCAATATCAGTCCAGAGAGGTCCAATCACAGGTGGCCAGGACTAAGAACGAGTGTTCACACCTGGGATTAACATCTGTCCTGAATGTGTCTCCTGTGACTTGTCACTGGACGTCACTTCCCCCATTGTGCATGTAAACAAACACGCCCGTCATGTGTCTTCTTTGAGACTAAATCTAAGTTGTTTTGAGTTTACAGATGCGTGGGTAGAGAGACGGAGTCGGAAAAAATCTGGTGCAGCTTGGAATTTTTTTGTTAGAACAAAGTGGAACAGTACAGGTCAGAAAACCTCCCAATCTGATCTGACTGATTGGACAACATCTGTATTTTGTTTGTGTTTCACTTCACACTGTACATACTGAACAATAAATGCGAGAGACGTGCCTATGATTTCACTGGGTTCAGAAGAATCCAGGATCGCTGTTATATCATATTGATATGAAGGTCTTTCTCTGCCTGAGGGAGAAAACATCTTGATTTTGAGAAATAAAAGCTTCTCACTACTAATTATAGTCACTTCTTGTTGTGTCTCCTCGAGTCTGTCACCCACTCAAAAACGTGTGACATCTCCTCTGCCTCAGCACTCACAGCCGCGTCTGTCATGGCTGTCACCCAGCAGGTGGCAGCAGAAACACGCGAGTGGCCTGCGCGAGGCCATTGTCTCAAAGAGCCTGTCCCTTTATGTTGCTTTTCCCGTTAGTTTGAACAGGGATGACAGCGCAGTCTCAGCGGACTTCATAAATGCATTATGAATAATTGAGTTTGTGAAGCTAGAGATTGCAGATGGCACTCAAAAGCTGTCATTTGTCTTGACGTCTCAGATTGCTTTTTACTCTTTAATGGGCACATTACCCATAAAAGCACAATTTACTGCATCTCATGGAAGTTGTAAAGATGTTTTTTTTTCCTTTTTTAAATGGCAGGGGTATTTTAAGGGAGGGGGGGTGACGGGCGGCACAGAGCGATTGTGTGTTGTGATACTATTCCTGCGGTTATAGTTTCAGAGTTCTACCTCCTTATTTTAGTTTTTCTTCATTTCACTTCACTTGACATTTTGCATATTTTATACAATAAATAGGACAAACTCTTATTAGTAGATGAACTGTTGTTGGTCCATATAATGTATTAAGAGTATTATTAGGGTAACCCATTTACCAGCCGTCTCCAGAGAGGGGAAATGGGTCGATTGTTTAATGTACATTGTGTTTTAGTCGTGTTTGTGGCACCAGTGCGTTCTATCAGCCCTTCACACAACATGAGCAGGGCAGAGAAGTGGAGCCACAATTAGACGACGTCTTTTACTTGACTTCTAAATTGAAGTGAGCGGATCTTCTCTCAGATCAGCATCCCTCTGAGAAACTGAACTACTTCAGCTGAATTCATGTTGAAAACTCAAAGTATGAAGTCCTTCACATACAACAATAGTTACATCCAATGGCATTCAGTAGAACACACACTTCCACCAAGGCCCAACAGTCCCCAGCTTCAATTAAGTTGCACTAAATTGCACATTCTCGTGTCAGTTCCCTACATGTGCCTTTTCTTAGAAACCAAGAAAAATGTCAAAGAAGCGCCTGATCTCACAACGTCGATGGTTTCCTCCCTGACTGGTGCTTCTACAGTCTGAGTGTCTACTGTTATGCCACTCCGTTGGTATGTTGTGCAAAAGGATGACACAAATGCTACTCAACAGATTTCTACGAAATATGTTTGAAGGATGGGGCATGGCTCAATGTAAATAAAGAGAAGTCCTATTTCCCAGGAAATAAAAAGGGCATTTAGGACTGTTAGATTTGTGCAGATCCAAATCAAAATGTGCATCTAGTGAATTTAGATCTGGTTTCAGAAGAGGCCTGTTGGGTTCTCCCGAGGGAGGATTAAAAACATATCAACAGCTAATTGCGCCAAAATAAATAATATTGATACACAGTATATATTTATATAATGCTAATACATCATGCAGTTTAATCAATCGCAAGGATTTGCTATTTATTAAGCATAATTTTCAACTTTAAAGTCACAACTTTCAACTCAGCAGAAATAATGGTTTATAATGACTGATATGAACAGCCCTACACTGCAGTCTGGTCATAGCTGTCACCTTTGTATTCATGCATTCAGTTTTTAAACTTATTTATATAAGAGTTAACATCAGAACTTTGCTCTGCAGGGCCCAAGATTTATTAATATATAATCTATAATTGCACATATTTATAGATGGGCTGTTTTTATTACAGCAGCGTCATTTCAATGTTGAGTGCAGTGGCTTCACTTTTGCTGCTTGAAGCTCTTTTGAATGAGGCTAATGACACAGCACAACAAATAACACACACCATTAACAAATTTCAATCAACTGTTTAATGTTGTAGATAAAGAATCTCGATGTTTAAATCAAATCAAAATGGGAATGATGGAAAATGTATTTTCTCTCAATGGATTTTCAATCTTTTCTGTACATTTGCATATGCTAGTGTTTCAGTAACAATCCCATTTTAAAGATGATCAAAATGATTTGATGTAAAAAAAAAAAAAACACACAAAACAATCTACTGAAATAGTTTAATAAAACAACAAACAGATTTTGGTCATTTAAATGCTTCAGACTCCAATGCAAGGCTACTATGTGTTAGTGTGCTCAGCTTGTCGAGCCCTTGGAGAGCTCCTGGGGCCACAGAATCCACCGCCTGCTCCTCTGGCTGGTGAATTATTTAGCTCGTCGTTGACATACCAAATATGTCAGGCAGCTGAGAGTTACTTATTATCAATCGCTCATTACAAGGGTCAGGAGGCAACTGCCGGCAGGCACTTGAATCTAACAGATCACGTTGCTGCTGTACAGCTGAACAGGATTCTTCATTGTCTGTTACACAACACATCCTCATTCAACCACAATTTACTTGCTGCGTCTCGCTCGCTCTCCTCTCACAGCTTTCTGTACCTGATGAGTTGAGATACACAGACTTGGACTGATGACAAGGGTTTTCAAGAATGCTGTGTTTTATGTGAAACATTAATGACGATGGAGGGTGAGAAGGCAGCATTATCTGAGACGCACCATTGGAACATTTAAATAGACGACAGAGAGAGACATGTGATTCCATCTCAATAACAGTCTGAATCAACACTGAAGGTGTTCATTGCGAAGTGAAATAACCACTGGCCTTAACAATACAGATGTGCATGGGACAGAACATTGGAACGCTCGCACAGCTGCACCTCATCTGCACAGATGTTTTCTACTATCTTTAAAGTGCGGTGTTGTAGTTTGAGAGCTAGACTGGTTGATCTCACGTTCGGATTCTGTAATGCTTTCAGTCAAAACCCTGCACCTGCACTCAAAAAGCCCCATGCCTGTGCTTGGATTCACCCAGCATGTGCTTCATCATTTCTCCTTGCACTTGAAGCTGCTTCTCTGAAACTATCAAACCGATAAATTTCCAGGTGTATTGTTGACAAATGAAGTGGTCCTGCCCGCCCATTGTGGGTGTGTCAGCTGTACTGTGCAATTCAAGTGCAAAGTTTGAGTGAGAAGATCACAATTGCTGAATGTGAAGTCATTAAGTCATGCTCTCAAACCCAAAGACCAGGCTCTTCAATAAAGATAGAGACAAAAACTCATCTCTAGTACAAATACATCTTTGTACATTGTACAGAATATCTGTTCTGTCAGCCTCTTCAACACTGAGCACTCACATTGTCTCCTCCAAAGAGCTCAAGAGAAAAGGCAAAGGTCTTTCAGGCACAGTGCTGGAGTAATGAACCCACACCCCTTGCATGAGGCTTTTCTACCTAAAGATTATCTCATTTGGATGCAAACTGATTATATTTCTCTTAGGTAAAATATATAGATATATATACCAAAATGAAAGGCCACAAAGTGATGGGCTGTTCAAGGACAAAGTCATACATATGAATCAACAGCTTTCACTCCAAACACTCACGACATTACTGCAGCGCTGCCGACAGATCACTGGTACATACAGCTGTATTTCAGCAACATCCAGAGTGTGTAGACACTATGTACAAAGAGAAGGTGTCAATGTGCTTCGTTATAGGTCTTAAATCAGATCACGTTTGGTCTGTAGGATGCAACCCTTCACATTGTCACTGCTTCTTCTATAAGGAACTTCATAACTTATTTTAAGGGCTCCAGACTTCTATTTACAGGTCAAAGGAAGAACAAGGACAAAAGAAGAGGTAACCTGAAACTGTACTACATTAGAATGTTAAAATGGCAGATCACGATATCCAAAGTCCATTCAATGAAGTAAAAAAAATGATGCAGCTATGGATATAGGTTTTTTTGTTTTTGCTATTCTGGTGATTTCACTTGATTGAGGTTATAAAGCAAATACCTCTGACATTCTCACGCTGGCACACGCCTTCTTCTGACTGATCTTCACTAACTCAAGGCACACTATCGGTGTGTGTTTGACCACCAGCCCAAACCTGGCACATCACTGGTTCAAACAGCACACACACTCGCAAGCGCGCGCCGCACACACACGCTTAGGTCTACATCACTATGCGGCAGTACTTTCAAAAGGAGGAGATTGCAGGGTATTATAAGAATTGACATTATTCAAGTACTCTTTGTTTGTAGCTCATAACAATCCTTCACCAATGGACGGAGAGAGAGAGACAGAGAGGGAGAGATAGAAAGAAAGAAACCCACACCACTCCTCCTGACAATCTTTGCTCTCTAGCTCCATCACTTTCCAAAGTTGGCAAAGTCAGCAAAGGCATCGTGTTTGGGCTGTTGCACCATTGCAGGATTCATCCCCATGGCACTGGGCATCCCCATAGTCATACCTCCCTGTGGCATCCCCATGTTCATGCCCATACCCATCATGCTCTGGTTAGGGGTCATAGCCATTCCCATGCCCATCCCCATCCCCATGCCCATTCCAGCACCAGGGTGCATCATGGGATTCATGGCCGGTCTGACTGCTGTTGGTCCAAGACTCATGTTAGAAACTCCTTGAGAGAGTATGTTGCCCTGGTTACCTGAAAATGACAGAAATAACAACACTTATTAAAGAGCCAAAGAGAAAGAAGGGTTGGTTAAAGCACTCTCCAAACTAACACACATATCTAGTTAGACAAAGTTTTCCCTCTCTCTCATCCACACACAAACAAAGTGTTAAGTTACTGAAACAGATTGCTACAAAACTGTAAATGTTAACTATAGATTTTAGCATGTGTCACAGCAGGCCGTGGCCTAATTTCTGCTATGCTGCAGAAGCACAGGCACTATTGAGAAGAATGTGTTCTAAGTGCAGCTGAGCTGTCATCACATTCTTCGTCTCACCTTGTTGGAGAGCGTTGAGAGTGGGCTGGCTTGGCTTGGTGGGCTGCATGCCTGGACCCAAGAAGTCCAGGCTGATGTTAACAGTGTGGTCTGACCAGGTGGAAGGGAGGGATGCTTTGGCTCCAGCACCTTGAGAGGCCACTCCCTGCTGCACAGGCTGGAGGGGCTGGAGAGGCTGCATTTGTAGTAAACCTCCCATGTTCTGAAGAGGCTGATGAAGACAAATAGACACACAAGCACAAAGTGTGAGGCAGACTAGTAATAGAAATATACAGCAATGAGATATAGAAAAGCTCCAAGAGTTTGTATCATAATAAGGCCTTAAACCTTAAGTCTGACCCACTTAAACCTGATAGCGTAAAAAGAGTCTGCTGGAGTCTCGTTGTGAACTCATTAAAAACATACCATCAAATCATGGGGGTAAAAGGGATTGGTGTGTGTATGTGTCTTCTTAGTGATTCAAAGAACGAGTTTTTTGTTTTAAGTAGGTCGACAACCTCTTAACATCGACATATGCAGGCTTTTGTTGGGGTTTCATTGTTTTTTTGTAACTCAAACCTCATTTTTCTCATTCTGTGTGTCAGTAACAGGAGGAGTGGGTGGTTAGTGGGTGGTCTCTAGGGGAAGGGAGCATCTGGTGAGGCTTCACGTTAACCCTCTACCATCATGCTTGTCCTCCATCTTTCAATCACGCAAGTTATGCATGTCTCTGTCACACAGCCTGACTGATGTGGTCAACGGGCAGTGAGTACATGTGTGGAAAATGAAAGCTTTTGTGCTGGAGTCACAGGTTGGTTGTGATTTCTCACATCTGTTTGTCTCTACACTCCAGAATATTACTAAAAACACTCATAGGGAAATTACTGACTAAAACGAATAATTAACCCTGTGGTTGTATGAATACGATTTCAATTGGCTAAATATTAAATTGTGCTCATACACAAATATCTGAAAAATAACGCCTGCTGAAGTCATATCATCTTTAGTCGACATCAAACCACCAAAGGTTCTGAATCACACGTTCTTTTTAAGTTGAGATCTCCTTCAACGTCTTCTGCATGTAAGACACCACTCATTTACCCCTGATATACTCCTATTCTCTTTGGGGTTTTCAGTACTGCATCTGTTGTGTGTTATCAACAAACATGCTGACTTGAGGGGAATTCTTTGGATATATTCTCACATGGGCACTGAACGTTTTAGTAGAGGACTGGCAGGAGAAATCTGATTCTCACATACAGCCATGCAGGATCATTTCAATTGATTGTCTGGAGTTCAATACATGTTTGAAAGCAGCTTCTGTGTTTCATTCTTTCTCACCCACACAGTTCTCAGTTCTGCTCCCTTTGTGTGTGTTGTAATGTTAAACAAATCCCTGAATTATTAAACCCGCATGAGTGTAATCATGCTTACCTGTGATGTGGGCTGGGGAAGCATTGTGCTGCTCATGCTCTGTGTGCTGCTCATGCTAAAGTTGAGGCTCTGGGAGGAGGTGAGGGTCTGCGTTGGACCCATCAAATCAAATAGATCTGCTGAGGTGGGAGCAACTGAGAGCGGGGCGGGTGCCGTGACAGTGGCAGGACCTGCTGTCATGGTGCCAAAGAGGTCATTATTGCTGGTGTCTGCAGTCTGAGCGGATACTGGCATCTGACCTCCGGGGAAGGCATTCCACTCTCCAAAGTCTCCATTACTGTTGGAGGCTGGTGTTGCTGCAACTAGACAAAAGACTGTTGTGTCAATATTTGAATTTGTAATTTTGAAACAGTTGTGTTTGCACTGTGAGCTTTGTAATTGCAATCAGCAAATCACAATCACCCAAGCAAATCTGTGGCTGTCACAGGGATTAAGAATTAACAGCTGAGTCCTCAGTGAAGCCAGTTCACCTTCATTCCAGCCGTTCCCAGTGAAAACCAGTGCTATATTTTAAATTTTCATTGAACTTGCCCTGCTTGTTGTTTCTCTCCCTCACTGGCTCTCTCAGCTTTCTCCACCCCCACCAACTTCTTCCTCTGTCCCTGTCTCCTTGTCATCCATAACAGGAGTTGATGTGTGTCTGTTCTTGTTATGCAGAGCAGGTAGCAGGCTCCATATGGCTAGGGCTCCCTCCTAGCATCCCTGTGAATATTCTAGCAGTATGGCTGCAACTGCACACACATGCACGCTCAACAACAAAAAAAAACCTTCCTTAAAACCTACCAGATCCTGAAGAGAGGCCTACAGAAGCAGCAGGTGAGGAGAAGTCAGCAAATCCTGCCATCAGGTCTGCATTGAGAAATAGACGTAAACATGTCAATTCTACAAAAGCACACTCCAGGTGTCACTCTGCCATACTTAGCATTCCTTCAGTGTCACAAGTGTAGGAGGAAGGGAGGGGCAGCGGCAGTGGATAGGTGGAGGAGGCCAAACATCTGTTCGTCGCTACCACCCTCTACATTCACCAGGGACTGCTCCAAAAACATCTGGTGCACTTAGTTCCTATACATCAACTCCCTCCCCCTGCTGTCCCCAAATTCTGAGCTTGCATCAGCAGCTGGGCACTGTCACTGCAAACAGAGTCTCGTCCTGTAGTCACTGTGGAGCTCCCTGGATTTACCGGTATCTACCATGTTCGCTAAGAATATAAAACAAGTAGAACATAGTTTCCCTTTTGGGCAGAGACTTGTTGTTTCCCTAAGGTTCCAGTCCTCGTGATAAGCTGTGCTGAACATGTTTTGAACCAACTGTGCTGCTAAAGCCCCAAATTCAAATGATATGGTTCCTCTTGGCTAGCTCCTGGCAAGACAAATAAGTGCATTTTAACAACTTTGTACCTGTGGTTGTTGACTGGCTCGGTGTTGTGTCTACCATTATTAGGTCTGCTAGGCTGTTACTGGGAGGCTGAGAGGCTGCTACTGCTGCTGGCTGGGGCTTAAAAACACAAAATTGAGAACATGATCAACTCAACATAAATGCATGTTTAAAACCTTATATGCTTTTTTGTGTTCTCTAGATACCTGTTCAGTCTTGGTGCTCTGGCTTGCGTCTCCTGTATAGTGGGCTGCGGCCCCTAAGTCTACTTTCTTGGACGGGCCCGCTCTTTTGCGTGTTGCTGTTGTCTCTGTTGCTTGAACTATCTGTACGCTTTTGGTGGTAACAGTCTCCTCTTCATCTTTGAACTCTTTTCCGGACTGGCCGTTGTGAGATGAGCGACCACGCTCCTCTTCGTGGTCACTGTGGAGAGTAAAGTGGGTCAGATAAGACCAGTTAGGTGAGAACTTAATATGTTCTATATCAAAGGAACAAAAAACATCATTAGTTTATCCCTCTTCTGGATGGAGGATCAGTATATTTATGTCCCAGCCATTTGTTTTACCCTTTCTTTCAAGCGCACAGACAAAAAAAAAAAAATAATAGAAATCAAAAAGAACAAGAAAGTTCCAGTCACGGGACACAAGGGAGAGACGTCATCATTGTTTTAGACAATTGGGGTTCATCCCTCAAGAGTTCTAAGACTTGTTGAATCAGTAACAGAGTTCACTGAATCTGTTCTGACAGCTCATATTGTATTAACAATGACAACTGATATACGAACCTTCAACAGCATCAGAACGTTTTACTGAAAAAGAACCTCCCATTCTGGAAGATTGTTTGGGTATTTAAGTTTAAGTTTAAAAATATTCTGATTCGTTAATCTTACCTGAATCGATCTGGTGAGTCGTCTCTGTCCTTCTTTCTAAATCTGCTGATGGTGTCATCTATGGTGCTGCCAATTTTATCGCTAATCTCTTCAAACTTATTGCTGAAGGACCCTTTACTCCTATCCCAGTCATCATCCCACTTTGATTTGTTCTCGTTCGAGTCGTACCTGTCTCCCGCTGGAAAGTAGGAATTCAAGTAGGAGGGAGAAAAGATGGGAGCAAAAGAAAAAGGGAATTTGATCTAATCAAAACACTGATGCTTTCATTAATCATTTATGTATTACTCACACAATTGAGGACTTACAGTAACCCCTGTATCCCATACTGTCCGAGGATACCCCAATGTATTTGTCTTTATTCTTCTTTGCTTTTTTCCGTTCTTCCCTCAGCCTCTCATCGTCCTGGATAAAGTCCACCAGCTCCTTCACTTTCTGACGCACATTCACACCCTGGTCCTTGCCATTCTCATCTAGGGACCGTGATGTGGACACAGAAAGAAAAGGAACCACAGGAAGGAATCAGTATTTTTTTCTTAATGCGCTGATATAATTTGTAATGTACGGTAATAATTCAAATGTTAGAAACAGCTCTGCAGAAGAAAGATAAATGTTACGCTTCTGCTTGTTAAGCATTTTCTACACGTTTGGAAGACTGAGAGGAGCTTTAAAGCAGTGTGTGTGTGGTTACACAGTTTGTGGAATAAGTAGGTTCTTAGCGCCTTCATCCATTCATTAAAGCCCACACTGAAACTATTGTTATTAACCTTGTACAATAATGAGGTGTAGAAAGCCTCATCCAATCAATTCGAAACTAGAATTTCTGCCTTGTTGTAAGCCTACACCAACCAATTAAGATGCAGTAAATAATGTCACAATCTCCTCTTTTGTTCCAGAGTTATGGTGCTGAACATTATGATATCACAGTCAAGCTGACCTTTGACCAGTAGAAAAATATCATCCATCAACCACCACAACCCAGAAACCTAGAACCTCTGGCAAGAGCTGTCACTCACAAATGTGCAAAACAATTCAACAGTGGATTTAGAGTTTTGTTTTGGCGATGTACAATGCTGTACAGAACAGAGAGAAAACACCAGAAGAATACCTTACCTACGAAGTGGTAACTTTGTAATGACCTTAGGTCATACAGATGTTCTCTGGCACTGGTTACAACCCTCTCTGATCCATTCTTGATTAGATGGGCCAGCAGCAGCAGAGACTGAGGCAAAAGACAGCACTTATAGCAATATGTACAAATTGTGACAGGTACCCGCATTTTGCAAATGAACACAATGATTCTTTATCAAGACTTAATGGAGTGATGCAGCTACAATAACAAATGGTACAAAATAAGAAAGAAAGAAATCGAGTAAGGTTAAAAAATAGAGCAAATCAAAAAACAGGGGGAAAGGAAGGGGACCTCACACTAACACAATAAGAGGATGAGTATACTGAGTTCAGCGCCTTCGTCCATTGATTATCTGTCAGTTCCTCTCAAAAGTTGTTCCCCTATAGGCTCTTAATATCTTGCAGTGAATGTGGAAGAGAAAGAGAGATCCTTGAATAAATACCTTCAATGTGACTACACCTGGGGGGGTTCACACAGTCATTATTTTTGGGTGTGGAAGATGTGCATAACCTGTTGTATTAGAGAAAGGAATAAACTTCTCTGGGCGAAAAGAAAACCAGTTTCTATTTGTTTTTTCAGTGACTTGGAGTTTAGCATGAAAGAGTATCCTATACCTGACTTCAGTATTTCTCAGCTGTGTTTTATTGATGTGCATTGTATTAATGTGTATTATTGGCTTCTTTAATAATGGTGAAATATAAAAGTTTGTTGTTGATATCTGATACTTGCCTGAATGTACCCGACGATTTTAAGTTATCAGGAGTATTTAAATAATATTTAACTAGTTTTAAACCAAATTCAACTTGAATCAACTTGGGTCTGCATTCACATTTAAGACATAATAAAAACTCTACTTAGTGCTTCAGCTTGAATGCCTCATGTGTATTTTATTGGATGTTGTAACCATGTGCCTAAATAACTAAATAACAGTGGTGTGTCACACCTTGTAGATTCTCCTCCAGTTCTTCTTGCTGTCTCTCAACATGCGGGCCCACAGCATGTTCATCACCTCTGGAAACTGCTCATACATGAAAGTTGATCTGATCAAATAAAACAAAGAGGAAATGTTATCTTTTCAATGTTTCAGTATTTATTTTTGTAATTATCTTTTTATATTTTACAGTCTTGGGCAATTTACTTCCAATGACTACATAGTCCCATGAACTGAACTAAAGATGTATTTCTGGTAATACAGGCTCCTTGAGTGTATTTGTGTATCCCACGTAGGCCATGAATCCTTAGGTCAATAAAGCATTTAAGGTGATAACCATGTATATGCCACTTTGCTTCAGGTCCTTGTCTTTTTCGTTTACTGTTGACAGACAACTGCCAAAAGGTCAGGAAATGTTTCATAAGGCCTTCTTATTATTTTGTCTGCTTCTTTATATGTTTTTATTGCGTAACCAACAATTAAAGGGAAAGTGACTATGTTAGATCTTTTAATTTATGTTTAGTTTCTGTGAGTCCTTCTGGTTGGCTACATATTTACTGTCAAAAACAGGACACAAAGTTTTAATCTCTGCCTGAAAACTGATTAAATCTAGTGTTTACAACATGTGAGGCTTATTTTTTATCCATGCCAGTGGTACCAGTAGTGTTTGGCAAGCAGAAAAAATTACAACCTTCAAAACAGGGACTTCTGTGGTCAGGGCTCATGAACCAATACTTAAAATAGGCTTGTATAGTTTAGATGTAGGCTGCCTTCCAGATGGTCAGAAAATGTTCCTGAACTAGTTGCTGCAGTCATAAAGGGCTTTAATATAACATTTTGGGTTTTTTATTTTAGTTGCAATTGACCTTAGTTATTGTTTGCTTGACGTGTAGTACAACACACTGTGTTTTCCTTACCTTGCGATTTCATTCATCAGCTGTCCTGATGGTCCCCAGGGGTCATCATTGGTGGCCTCTCTGACTTTAGATTCTACCTCTGAGTAGTTCATCACCACATTGGTTCTGTACATTGGAATAGAAAACAAGTTGCTTGAGATTTCAGGAATTAAAGTACTCTCATCAAGCCATGTGAATTTACATGTTTATTTAGTGGGTGAAAGGACAATAGATAGTGATTGTGTGTGTGTGTGTGTGTCTCCTTAGAAGAAAGTATAAATAAACATATAAACTCAGTGAAACAGGGGTGTGCTTGCTGTGGTTTCTGTGAAACTAGCTACAAAGAAAAAAAAACAGTGAGAGGAAACTATCACTATCAGTTTAAGCTATCTAACAGTCCCAGGTTTGACACAGACTTTGTTTTCTCAAACACTAAGCATCCATGCATCCATATTTCATGAGAGTTATGGGGGGAAAAACACACCATGTGTACACCAAACTGGTTTAGCAGCCTGTGAGGGTGAACAAGAACAAACCAACCAATTATGACAGTACACTAGATGTATGTCCTCACATAGGCTATCACAACCAGCCCCTACCTCAACTAATCAGACACAACAGCTGTGATTTTAATCAGCTATTTCACTTGCATTTAGAATTTTATTCTGACTGTTTGAATGTATCGTGCCAATGATTTTCTAATCCAGCCCATTCTTTGTGTCACCTCAAATACATTGCCTTAATAATGACACTTTTCCCCCGACAAGAAGGACAGAAGCATTTTTTTGTTTCTCACCCTAATAGCCTAAATATGAATTGTTTCCTAGGTTTAGGTCTAGAGGCAAATTATCCAAGATAATCTTTTAAGCCCACATCTTTAGCCAAAACATGGCAAAAATATGTGAAAGCTGCAATTCTTCATCCTTCCTTGACTACTGCCACATCAGCAATATAATGTTCAGGGCCTGGAGGAGCAGCAATGATTTGATGGTAGCGTTAGAGGTACACCCTCTTTGTGGTTACGGGGAATGGGCTGTACCACTAGAGCAAGCCGCAGGGTATATATAACACACTGACAACACTCTCGTTTTGTCAAATTTGCAAAAGGAAGCAAAAGGTTGGAGTCAATTTTTGTCTATTCTGATGAGTGTGTTCTTCATATCACACTCAGTTCCGAACTGGATCAGCATTTTATTAAGTCAGGTTTCATTTGTGTTCATATAGCATTGATGAGTTGTTACAAACTGTATATTACCCCTGGCAATGTAAGAGGTGGCACACAAATTGTGCATGACTGACAAGCCAGAGGATATGATGTAGCGATGCAACAGATTAACTCTTCTGAGTAGTAGTTCCTGTCCTAGTTATCAGACAGATAAAACGGAAGCTGTGAGACACTCTCACAGTGACACACCATCACACAGATTTCCGTTAAGATATGGCACTGCAGCGTTCAAAACATTTCCCTTTAGAGTTCAGCTTCTCAGCCCAAAAGCATTTTATTCTTCAATTGTAGAGAGTCATTTGGCATCTTAAAAGATACTTAAATAAATGAAATGAAATGCATTACTGTTATGTTATTTTCATTAATGACTTCATTCATCCTATTTAACAAGGAATAAAACATTAACTTGCATCACCCCACCTCAGCAAAGACCTTTGCTCAATCATGCAACAGTAAGTACAAGTGACTCACTCACTATTGTAACATTTAGTGAAAATTATTCAAATAAGTGTCAACACAAATAATGTCTTGACGTCTGAAAACCCCCTGCACTTTCATCACAGGCCATTTGAAAGACACCCAGAGGAATACAAACATGAAGACTCCCTTCCCTTTAATTGTTGAAATTCACACCATTCCTTTATCTTTCTCAGTCTGCCCCCCACTCCTTCTCTTGGTATCCCATGTCCCCAGAGGTCACACTCCAGGGAGACAAGTGATTTTTCAACAGGAATGCAGTCTTGGATCAGCTTAAGACCATGCTATTGTTTAGGATGGAATAATTAGCTATTGAAACTTAGAAGGGAGGAGAAATTATACAAAAGCCATAGCCCAGCTTTACAGTACAGGACATCATGCTCACGTTTAGTCAGCAGCTAGAGTTTAACCAGGGTGTAGAGCCGAACAATAGACACACAGGCCCAGAGGTGTTGCATAAGTCCAGTGCTAGCTTGTAAATAATTTCAGGTACTTTACTGCATTCGGCGTGCAGGCCTGAAGGAGAATATGCAAACACTTGTCATGATTGTACCAATGACTCACAGTGTAAATGTGATATGCTTTTGAACTTTGTTCATGTCTTACGTCATAATTACCAGCTAATGAAAAATTGTGTAACTATGTGAAGTTTAACTGATTAACTTGAACTAAAACCTTAAATTAAACAACCAACAAGCATATAAATACCCAGGATTACTGGTTATAGGGCTGGTTGTATGGCCAAAAAAAAAATTAAAGCAAGAATAAAATCATGATAAAATATCCTCCTGATATCCTGAGTGAAATGTGTGTTTTTAAATTCTGACAAAAAAGCAAAACATAAATCTGAGGGAGATCAATTTTCTGCAAAACCTCCTTACTATGCTAATTCAATAAAAAATGTTTACGTCTTAATATTTTGGTCTAACTGTACGATGATAAAAATATTCTAATATTTTATAATACTGTTTTATTTCCAAGCACTGACAAGTCCCTGATAGATAATACTCTGATCAGATTCAAGGATTTGAACTGTTGCCTATGAGTTTTACATATATTGTAGAATGGACAAATGTGTTAAAATGTGTTGTTAAAATAAGAAGAGACTTTGTTTGTCCTTGTTCATTGGGGAACAACTTCTGCTGGCTTTATTCTACATGATCAGCCTGGGACCTGGTTGCTTCTATTTGACAAACAGTCAGAATATAAGATTAAATTATGAATTACATGAAAAGTTAATAAACACTGAACCAGCCATGTTGTGTCAAACAACACCACTAACAGTACAGCTATTGTAACTGGGTGAGACTCAGCTACAAGTGTCATGGCAGAGCAAGACATATATATTCTCTGGATAAATATAAACAGACATTGTGGAATCAGGTAATAGTTGGACGGAGAGTGCTTTGGGGGCTGAGACGCCTGGGTGCCCGGTCCCGGAGCTGTCAAACTAGCTTAGCTGGCTAGCCTGGTCGGCTAAAGCTATGTAGCCAGCGGGCTAAGTAATTAGCTTGTTAGCTAAGTGAGTTAGCTTGCACTGTCGGAGTAAACGCACGAACAACGTGCTCACTGACCGAACAACACTGCAAATGATATCTCACACCAGTCAAACGACCGAGTAAAGCCAGTAGGACATGTAAACGGGAACTTATCGCCGAAATAATCCGCATTTGTCAAAGTCATCTTAGTAGCATTCGGGCTAGCTAACTTGTTGGAGTGACGTGACGTCAAAGTTTTGAGTACGTGTCTCTTTCAAACAGGTAAACTACCCACACAGACAACACGGGCGGAAAGCAACTTCGCTGGGGGATACTCACGCTTTGTCAACCATCTCCCGGACCTTCCACATGTTCAGCATCTTGGCTCCGTGTACAGGGGCTTCGTGCCTGGCCACAAACAAGCGTTTAACTCCCGACGCAAACCGACAGCAGACGTTAAACTCCAGTAAAGTGAACTCCTCTCCACCTCTCGCTCTCTCCAGGCAGGAGGCGCGCACGCACCAGCGGGCAGACCGGAAAGGTTACTACGGGAAATGTGCGTCATCACACCTGCGTCAGGCGTCGCTGGAGTTGTAGTTTCGTCGAAATGTGTCGAAATAAAGTTAATCCTGAAAGTATTTTAAACACTTAGTACAACGGCTGGGGTGGAACAACAAGGGGAGACAACCATTCGCCAGAATAACAATGACATTAAAAAGCTTATTTTCTCCATACAGTACAGCTGTTCAGGTGCCAACTCTCTTCTGAATAGCTTGAACATTTTCCTCTTGTTGTTTACACATGCGATCTGGATAGTCTCCTGCTGGGTTCATCATATGCGAAAGCCAAAATTCTAGAATATGTCTGGACCCTATTATTTCCTATGTTTAAAAAAAGGCTGTAAAGGAGTACATGTTTTTTTTAACACTGACAAGATTGTGGGTTAGAGAGTCGCAATAATAAATGAACAACAGATAAATAATGACTATATAAATAAAATATGTAATATATGTTCATATAAAAATCAGATGTTCTTCTTGGATGTTTTTCAACTGTGAGAAATCCATCAGTTGGCCCATGTTCTCCCCAGCACTGTGGCCTCCACCATAGTCAGCAGGTCACCACCCCATGTGTTTTCCATCCCTCCTCATCTGGCATTCAGGCATGCTACAATGACCCAGTGATGCTGTGTGACAGGCCAGGCAGGGCACTGGCTGTTTGTGTCAATCCAGATCAATCACTCCCTCTTCTGGACAGACAACGCCATCAACGCGCACAAAGGTCACACGGTGTGCTCAAGCCAGGCCTGATGTGTTGAGCAGGGAGGTCAGTGTATAGCAGACGAAACACCCTTGACTGACTGAGCCTCATCTCAAACGTGTTCACCATCGTCTTAGGAATAATATAGATGAACTGGTTGATTTTAAAAAGAGAGGAACTTAATGACAAGTCACCAGTGGACTTGTCTGCCTTGAAATATGTTTTGGACTCTCCTGTGACTGGGCGTGGATGAAAAAAAAGTATTAAGACACTTTGTCGTATTGATTGATATTCCAGTGGGCAAGATGAGCCCTCGGATGCCCTACATCTGACAGGCTTCTCTATTCTCTAATGATACGTGTAAATATGGCCCACTGCTTACACTCCTATAGGAGAGCTGGAGGAAACAACACAATAGCCAAAATACAACCCATTTGAGAAAAAAACAACAAGAAACAGCACTTAACAGCCCAGAATGCACTGCACCCGAGGGAGCAACCTCAATTACTGTTACACGTCCAAAGAGGAGAACTCTTGGAGAAGTGATTGCTGAGATGGAAATGGCTGTGTATGTGTTTGTGTGTGTGTGTGTGTGGGTCGGAAGAGGATGGATAGAAAAGCACTCAGTAAAAAGATCTTTCAGAAACACTTTACCTCGGTGACGTTGACGCGAGCTGTTGATTGACGGGCACTTCTCGACAGAAACCAGAGCTATCAACCTATCTGCCACGCATTAAGAGTGGCACGGTCCTCGGGGAGGGGCCTAAGTGGTAAATGATGTTGCTCAAGACACTCTCTGTCAACAATGTGTGCGTGTATATTGTGACTGTGTGATTGCTGAGGATGGCAAAGTATTCAATCAAAGCCCTGATTGAAAACCATGGTGTCCTTAAAGATCAGAAGTCTGTGTACTGATGAGTAAGATGCATATGTGTGTGTGTGTGTGTGTGTGTGTGTGCAGGAGGGAGCTTGTGTGTTCGTATGTTTTTAATAGGGAATGATGAGTTAAAAAAAACTGGGCTGGTAGAAATATATATCTCAAACAAATATTTATTCAGTTTAATTGTGCTGTCAACGTGGTCTTTGAAATGTTTTAGAGGCAAAAACATTCTCTGTGAGAAATCGTGTAGGCCCATATTCTCTTGTTGGATTCGAAGGAAATGTCAGCCTCAGCTTGATATTTCATATTTTATAACTACGTTCCCTTCATCATCATGTTCGTCAGTTGATCATCAATTTGGTCTATGGAGACCAAGTTGTCACGAACAACTTTTGAGCTGCGGGAGATGAAGCGGCCAAGCCGGATAAACATAATGAAACTGTAACCCAAGCATCACTAGGGGGCACTCTGACTGTTCTGCTGCGGCAGAGGCTGCTGATTGTTTTAAACACAGTGAGTCTGTTCACCTCTGTGTGTGTGTCAGCCAGTGCAACCACTGGGGGTCGAGGCTGTGTTTACATGGCTGCAATTCCCATGACAAATGTGGTCAGAACATCATCTAGATTTGGAAATGTGCACAAAGAAGATGCCGCTCCTACAACTGAGCTATTATTCTCTCTTGCACTCCAAACATGTGCTTCCAATCTCTCCAAGAAACACACTGTGCTCTTGTTTTTTCCTCCTCTCCTTTTTCAGTTTTTACAATGTCATTAGAAAACAATGTTCTTTGTTTTGCACATTAGCTATGAATTAAATGTCCGCCCATCTCTGTGCCCGCAGAAGAGGGTTCTGATCTGCGGAGTTGTTCGCTGGGGCCCAGCTTCCCTCCTGTCACTGTGAGCGCTCTCTGGCTGCTGTTATATTTCAGGCTGTTATTGTTGGCCCTCTTGCAGCCCCGGTAAGATCTTTAGTCCTTTTCCCAAGCGATATAACCCCCACACACATCACACAGTATCTGACCCCTGTCTCCATGACACATGACAGGTCCACTATGGTGCGTGTGTGTGTGTGTGTGTGGGCATGTAGGCGAGGGCTGGTGAGTTTGTGCGCGTTGGTTTGCTTTCATGTAAATGTGTTGTAAATATGTGTGCACTGCACAAAGTTGTGTGTGTGTGAGATGGTACAAAGCCTATCTGGTACAGTGTGTATGTACTGAATATGCTAAAACAATGAGGCCACTTGTCACATGTTCAAAGACACTCAGACAACCCGCTGTGATCTCAAAACCACACACACAGATGTTCCTAATGGGACTAAAGTAGCATTCACATTCCTGTGGATAACCAGTCTGTTTATTTTTTTCTCTAAACTGGACTGCCACTTTCCCTGGTGAGAAAAAACGGTGGAAGATGATGAAAAAAAAAAGAGAGAAATGTGTGGAGGCTGATGAGAGAGGCTTCTACCACAAGTTGAAACCTCCAAAGCCAACTGTGGGTACAGCTAAACCAGCAAATCTCAGTGGTGCGGTGATTTAAAGGTGACAATAACTCCAAAGTGTGTAAAGGAAGCTGCTGCTAAGTTAAACCCTGCCGTCGTCGTATTCGCCTCACGCGAGGAAATGAGCTCGGTGTAATTGTGAAGGATTATGTTTATGAGTCAGGGTGTTACAGTAAATCCTGTTGCTTTGTACATGAGCTGCGCACATAAACACACACGGAGGAACCCGCGCAGGTATACATACTGAAGTCCTAAGAGCATCTGCTCCTTTACAACCAGATTGAATTAGCAATTACAGAGAGTAAAAAAACCAGAACAAAACATCTGGAGCTGTAAGCAGCTGAGGTTATAAATCTGAGAGGTGGAAGGGAGGTGGGGAGGGAGGGTATGAAAATGAGCCAAAGTGAGATTCTCAAGGACAGTGTCTCTGATTGGTCCATTAACATTCCAGGGGTGTCAAAAAGGACCCGAGGCAATGGGAGAAATGGGACAGAGCAGAGGGCTTCAGAGGGTTGTGTGGGAAACCAGTGAATGGAGAGGTATGGAGCTCACGCACGGGTTAACGTGCCGTTAAATGCAGAGAGAGTAAAGATAATACGACTGAGGCGATACATGCGTGTTGTTTGTGTCTGGAATCTTCTCACAGGAAATCACCCTGATAAGTAGCTAGAGACGGAGAGGGCTGTGGAAAATGCTCAGGGGAAGTGGGGGAAAAATACCTTGAGCCATGTGGGTACAAGACTTAATAAAGAGAGGCTGAAGATCACCACTTTGCAAAACCCTAATAAAAAAAAACGCCTCAAGTAATCATGACTGGGTGTTCACAAATGTATCTTAAACAATTTTTTTTTTATCCTGCTTGGTTTAGGTCCACATGAATATGAGGCTGGAAAGCCACAGCACCATTACCACATCTGTTTCTGCTATTATTGGCACAGTAAATTACGTAGGCAATTTGTTTGCACTGTTGTTAGAGTAATAGAATCAAATTATCCCATGTTAGGGAAATGATTATGTTCGAAGCGCAACCCATCAGGGATTCACAAGGCAATCAGTGAAGTAAGGCAGAGCTGAAATGTTGGCGTCTTGTACATCCCCGGTTCCAGGTCCACTACGTCATTCCAAAGAACTTCCTCAACTCTGGATTGGAGACAACAGCACCTGGTCGACTGTCTCACCCACTCGGTGCAGGAGCACACGCCTCGTGTGGTAGATGCCATCGACCCAGAAGGGCTGTATGAATAGGCGCAGTGAGAGAGGAGGACTGTCGTAATTGAAAGAGCCTGACACGAGTGAAATGAGAAGTGTGAGCGACGAAGGACATTATCAAATGAGCCTTATCAATTAAAAGCCAGGGAGCAGTGTTTACATTCCTTCTCCAAGGCTCGACACCGGGCAGATGTTTCAAATAGGTCAAGGTTGAACGGAAAACAAAAGTTGTTCGATTAGCAGTCGAGGCGCAACATTCCTAATTTGTATGCTAATCTGGCAGATCAGCATATCATGTGGGCACTGCTGCGATTCTACATCTGCACGCACTCATTTAATTATCCAAACACAATTCACAAAAGTCACTGGAAACAAACCAAACCAAAATAAAATAATTTGCATATATTTAAAAGAGCAGATAAAGTCCCCCGGGGTTGGTTAATATTTCAGAGGCATAATAATAATATGCTAAATCATTCACATTTTATCCAGCACCAAAACAAAGTGGCTTTGTCGATGTAATTAGGGTGTTTTAGAGTTGAATCACCCTGGCAAATGACCATGTTTTTCTCTCTGGGAGACCAGTTTGTGAATGTATCTACACTCCTCTCTCCCTCTCCCCATATGTGTGTGTGAGAGGGTGTGTGTGTGTTTGTGTTGTATTGTCACCGTTTCTCCATGTGCGCTCAGTCTTAGAAAAGGATTGATTAAAGAGAGAGTGTCTGTCTCAGAGCAGTTAATGAGGTTTAGTCCCATGAGCTGCGAGCTTTGAGTGTGTGTGCGTGCATGCACATGTGTGTTTGTGTGTGCGCTTGCAGACCTAGTGGAAGACATTGTTAATTGGCTAAGACTTACTTTCAGCAGGGGGATAGTCAAGGGCACAGTGCCTCCACATTTGTGGAGTGCTGTTTCTGGAACACAGTGGTACGCTCACTTTCTATATTCAATATTATTTTGAGGGAATGATGAGTCAGTAGCACGCTGACAGAAAGAAAGATGGTCGTAATTAAGCCTGCTATTTTGCACCTTTTTGTACACAATTTAAATGCTTATACGAGGCGTGTGGATTTTTTTTTTTGCTTTATGTTTGCGTGATAAAGATAAAGGCTGAATGGAAACATGTTGTTTTGCTGTTTTGTATTATCTTTGTGGATCTGAAGCTGTGAATGAAACTCATGTGAATAAAGCTTTCCCCTTTTTTCCTCTGGGGACAAGGAGAAGAAGAAAAGAAGGTAGAAAGAAGGAAAAGAGGAGGGAAAAAGAAATAAAAAGGACAGAAAAGAAAGACACGCGCACGCACACAGGATGAGAGGAGGAGGAAATGAGGCGGAGGGGCAGAGAGAGATGAGGAGAGAGAGATAGTCCACAAAGGCCAAGTTAGTGTAGATGGATGCAATCTCACCTGCTCTGGTCTCCACACAGACCTGTCCATGTATACACACACGCGTGTTCTTCTGCAGCGCAACACACAGCTCGTCTCAAACAGCAGGAAGCATCGCCGCTTTCATGTGGAGCACAGCCCAAAGTAGAGCAAGATCACAATGTGTGTGTGTGTGTGGTGAGTGTGTGTGCGTGCGTGTGTGTGTGTGTGTGTGGTGAGTGTGTGTGTGTGCGTGTGCATGTGCGTGCGTGCGTGTGTGAAACCCAGGCTTTTCCCCCCTTGGGACCTGCACAAACACGCTTCCCATCTTTCCTTTGAGTTTCACATTCAAAGGTTCCACTCGTTCAGCTGTCAGTCATTCTCTCAGCCAATCAAGGCCCCTCATTCTCAGTCTGTTTATAGATCAAGGCTAGTTTAAGCGTATGTATGTGATGTGACTGGAATTTTTACCATGACTAATACTAATACTGTAAATATTCATATATTTTTTTTTTACACATCACCAGCAGTGTCAATCAAAATCAGGGCTATTGTGACATACACCGCGAGTGCACTGGAAGTCTGGAACAAATGTTGGTGGCTGCACCTCCTGGAAGCTCATTGTTGGTACTAGAAGGATGCTGGGAAATGCGGAAAAAGAAATTTGGACCGAGGACAAAAAGGGTCTCGATTGAGGGCTGAGCGGAATAAAGTGAGTTCAAGAGTGTGTGTGAGAAGATGGAGTCACAGATGGAGGTTTTAAAAGGAGTCGTGTGTGTCAGGCCTGGTGTGTGTGTGTGCACAATGTGTGTGCTATCAAAGGAGATCCAGCACCGTATAGAAGCATTAACTATTGTGTTATAGGGCCATCGCAACCCAGATATGTCATGCTTAATTTAGTGGCTAAGAGTACAAGAGTTAAAAAAAGGAGGGGGGCGAAAACTACAAATTCTGGTGAAATGCACAATATGTCTGTGAGTAACTGTGAGTACATCACATGGCGACTGCAGTAAATGATAGGAAAACTGAGGAGGTGAGAGAGATAAAGTGATGGAGGAGGAGAAGGAGGGGAGGCGAACAGACGGAGCATCAGGTGACAGCAGGCGTTATCAGACCTCACCTCTGATTGTCGTCTATTACCGAGGAACAATAGTTTCCTGTGGGCCATGCTAACGACCTGTGTGTGTGTGTGTGTGTGTGTGTGTATGTGTGTGTATGTGTGTGGGATCAACAAGGGAAATTAACCCAAGCTGTACTTTGTCTGCTTTTTCATGCCAGGAGGGAAATTGACAAAAGACGAGGAACAGAGTGGGAGAAGGAAGAATCACTCACACACCTGTTATTTAGTGATAGACAGCTGCCATATGTCCATGTACCTGCAGCGCGTGGGAACGGCTGAGAGGGACACAGCTACCAACAGAGGGCAGCAGAGGGCTTCAGAGCTGACAGGTCCCCTCAGAGGCCCCAGAGCCTCACAGAAGCTCAGGCTGGGGACTGTGTACATCCACATGTCACCTCACAAACGACCACTCAACATGCGCATTATATTCACATAAGATATCAAATATCTGGAGGGAGTCGCTGAACTAATGACGGCCTCACCTTGGAGCCGCCGCGGCGAGGCGCTTTGTTTGTTTTTGTTAACTTTACCTATTCTTCTCCGCTGGAACAAGGTGGGAGAGCGAGGTTTGAACTGCAGGGCACTGGTAATGGCAGAGCGAGTGTTCTACAGCACGTCTCTGCGACAAACTAGCTCGATCTATTCACACTACATGCAGAGCCGTGGCCCCCAGGCTTGAGTTCCTGCTTCGGTAATGACTCTGTTCCCCTGTGGAATGTAGAACATTGTCTTTCCTCAAATGAGGGAAGCACACAATCACACGCACACACATGATTTTACACACACGCACGCCCGCACACATGCTTCAATCTGCATGAAACACACAAGAGTTGTAAACATATACAGGCAAAATAGTGCACACTTTCATGTAAGGGGGCGTGCACGCACACACACACAGAGGCATTGATTGGGCCTCCCTCTCAGGTTCGCCTGCCTCCACCATGATCAATCAGTAAGTTTATAGACCACAATGTGTGGCAGCCTGTATTGCTCTTTCTCCCTCTTCGTTACCGATCAGAGAAAATCCCCACTCTAAGCAGGCGCAATGCACATTCATGCAATTTTAATGACTCTTAAATTAACCATCATATTTTTGCTCCACTCCTTCACCGACTAAATCGCTTAATATGCATCAACACCGGCCTCACTTGTGGGTTCGCTGTGACATTTTTATAATTCCTCTGCACGGGCATTGTGTTTATTTATGAGCGTGTAGGCTTTTTTGGCTGATAAATGGCACAATTAAACAGTGCTCAGACACTCGAGCAGGCGCTTCAGTCTGCTGACAGATTTTTAGTGTCCTCTTCCTTGGCTAACGATGAAAGTAAATAATGTCTTAACGAGGTTGCTAGAGCAGTTGTTTGAGGATTCATTTTTATCTTTCCTTTTTTTTTACATTTGCTTTGAGCAGCGGCGGTTGAAAACAACACAAAAGTAAGGTTCACAGCCCAGATTTGACGCTTTGAACATAATTTAATGGCATGTTAACAAATTCCTTTACAATTATTTGCAAGGTTACAAATGAAAATTGATTTTGGAATTTTTGAGCAGTGTGCAGACTGATCGCACTATTAATAAAATGTTCCACCTCGTTTTCGCTGTATTTTTAGACTTTAGGACTCTGTCTCTATTTTATATGGCCACACTGTGACGTGAGAGAGGGGTCAAATCAGACAGATACAGCCCGTGTGCAGGAACTGCAATCTTCTGACTTCCGGTATGCATTATTCAAGCACCCCTATTGGCTGCTGTGGGTTTAGTGATGAAAGCAGCCTGACGCAATACTCGGCAACAGTGTTTTACAGTATTGTTTTACAAACTATTGTAAGGCAGGGTTAGAACAAGAGAGTGTATTAGCCAGGCCCTGGGAGGAGGGTAGCTTTATGAGCCCTCTGAGGCTGGCTAGAGAGCGCCCGGGCTCCTGTGCAGTTAAGCAGTGGGCTCCGGCGATACAAGCTGCCCCTACATTTACAGAATGCCCTTGGACGGAGGATGTGTGCGCGAGAGAGAAAGTGTTGGGCATGCATGCTCATGGGCTAATGAGTGCATGTGTTAATGCCCGTGTGTGTGTTTGTGTGCACATGCGAGCGTGCGCGGACGAGATGTTGTTGGGTTGAGTCAGTCTCCAGAGGGAAGGAGAAGGACAAATGCTCCTTAAAAATAGCCCCTGGGCAGCTGGTGTACACAGTCTATCAGCAGTCCGTCCCTGGGGCCAAGGAAGGGAGGGAGGGAGGGGAGGAGGGATGGAGATGGAGAGAAAGAGAGAGAGAGAGAGAGAGAAAGACAGAGGATGGATGTAAGAGGGATATATGTGGAAAAAATCAGCATAGAATATGGGCGGAATGAAATGAGAGAATAAAAAAAACCCCACTATATATGTATAGGGATAAAAAAAGATAGAAGATGGTAGGAGAAGACAAAAACAGAAGTCAAAGAGAAAAAGGAGAACAAACTGACACAGTCAGCGAAAGAGGGGAGGAAAGAGAGAAGGCAAAAGATTGCGGGTGCCTCTGGGTTCCAGTTGTGAATGCTCTGGAGGTCACAGTGGAGGGACGGGGTTTTAGAGGGAGCAGTTTTGTCCCCAGACGTCTTCAGTTACTAATATACCAGTGTGTGCTGCGCTAAATCGCTCCCAGTCGGCGGGAGTAGAGATCCTTGAGACCCACTGAGACCCTTTATGGAAATAACTCTACCCCATTTGCTCTCAATAACTTGCTGCAACACTCTGTGTGCATGGAAGGGTGTGTGTGAATGTGTGAGCATATTTGAAGTGAAGGCGCTCGTTGAGCATTTGTGTGCACGGCCTTAATGGACATGCACATAATGGATAGATGGTTTTTACAACTGTTAGAATCTACTGGGAGCAACAAAGCCATCAGGCGATTAGATATTTATGGCACTTGGAAAAGCTCAGATTTTTCTTTTCTTTTTTTTTTTTTTTTGAGACCGCACAAGGTGATGTGTGATTTTTGAGATGATCGAGTGATCTCAGGTACGGCGCATTACCGCGTGCTAGAAATAATTAGATTAAACCCAGACATGAGAGGAGAATCTCAAAAGGAATATCAGGTGGTGTGCAGTGTGTGGCAGCGGCGGGGAGGAGGTTTTTGTGGGTGTATTTCAACTTTAAATGAGAAATAAAGAGCTGGAAGACACATTCTATGGTTGCCTGAAGGATCCCACACTCTCACAGTATCATCAACACACCAATTAGAGCCACAGACTGGGGAAGGATCAATGCGCCTCTGAGTGTGTGTGTGGGAGGTGTGTGTATTTGTGTGCGTGTGAGTGTCTGTGTATGTATGTATAGATATTTCGTCAGTTCCTCCACTGGGCTAATTGAGCTGTTTTTCCTCAACAGTTGGGAGCTCTTAGGCTGTGGACAGATGCCCTTGGGCACAAGGTGTGTGTGCGCATACATGTTAGTGTGTGTGTGTGTGTATCAGTTTGTGTACATCTGTGTCTTTGCCACTGCAAGCATGTGTTCCAGCCTGCTATAGTGATTGCGAGAGTTTGTCAGTGCATGCCAAAATGAAAACTTGTGTATGATGTGTGTATGCTCGGCATGCCGGCCGTTGGTCTGTCAGTGGCGTATTTAGCGGTCTCCAGGCGTCATTAGTAACCTGACTGTCACATCGAGCCGTCTAACTTGAGCTCTTTATAAAGCTTTGTTTGGAATACTCCGGCCACATGTGCTCCACTGCGACTGATGAGTCCTGAGCGGGTGCTGATGGAGTGGGTGCGTGTGTGTGCCAGTGTGTGTGGGTGTGCATGGAGGAGGGGTGGTGATGGAGCAGAGCCGTCCTGACAAAGATGTTACCCAGAAGCAGGATCCTGTGACCCCCCTCCCAACACACACACACACACACCAGCATCACCTACCCAAATGACCTGGCTCTCAATGTCATCGTTAGCGTCGTGTTTAACTTGAGAGAAGAGGATATACTTTGTTTATTCCAGGGAAAGGACAGATGACCATTCCTCACATACAGGAAATACAGCAGTGCGTGACCCTGATGGTCATACTGCACTGCAGCATATTCCAGTACTACTTTGCGCTGCCTGCAGGTAAACAGACGGAAAAAAAGAACAGAAACGCACCAGCTTTTTCATTGATCAACATTCGTAAACGGATTGCTGTGTTTTGAGAGGAGCCCCAAATTATTAGCTGTCACTTCCGCAAAGGAATTCATCATCAGACAAGCGCAGATGGACTTTGAATGCCCGCCCCTAAACTGAGAGTGCTACAGACGTGGGACCCCGGTTGACCTCCCAAAATATTCATTTGAGCTTTCCAAACCTATATCCTGTAACTGGTGCTGTTGATATTTTTTCATGATCACCACAGGTAAAAACTTTTTTTTGTTTGAATAAAATATTTTATATTTTACTACATTTTTAAAAATTCATTATGCCCTTTTTAATTTTCGTTCTTCGTTGAACCACTTCTATCACTTCTCCTGATCGGCTGAGTGCAGCGCCATGGTGGCTTCCTGGAGGGAGTATGTTCACCCTTATTCCCATTTTTACAACTCAGTGTCGAGACTACAGAGACTCACTGGAGACACGCTTCTCAGAGGCAGAGGGATACAGCCAGGAGGAGGCTCTTTGCTCCACCTTCAAGTGTGTCCATTTCGCCCTTTACACGCCCTGATGACATGTGGCACCAACTAGCTGGCTGCCAGGTCTCCTAAAGTAGCTGTTAATAAAAGCTTTTAAATATAATTACAGTAAATAAATTCAATTTCAGGGAATACTACTTCATTTCCTGCTGGGCACTGTTCTCGTTGAACAAATAAATATAAATGGGAGAATTTTCAGGGACTATTTTCAGCAGCAAAGTTTTTATTACATTTGCTTTTCTGCTGTTTTTTCAGGCAGAAGGTCATTATGTGTAAGATCGACCAAAAAAAAAAAAAACAACTAGTGTCCATATTTTAAATTAAAAACATGTTGTGGCTCACAGATTTATAGGATTGATTCATTACCTTCACCAAGGGGGGCTATATTTTCAGATTTCCTCAAAACCTGCTGGAAGGATGTGGTTGGTCAGAAAATAACTGAGTACAGTTTATATTGGATCTGAATTAGGGGGCAGACACAGGAATATGTTTTCACTTTCTTTAGTGTATTTCAACATTTTCACCACTTTCCCAGGGATTAATTTTGGTCACGATGAAAAGAGAGTCCTAGACTTAGGACAGGGCTATCTATTAGTGTGTGAAATTGTGTGCATCTTGATTTAATTTTAGGAGACTACTGAGAGCCATTCCACTTGGTTGTTCCAAGAGATTTGTTGGCAATAAGAAAAACATTGAATATTTCCGACACTCTCCATTAAGATTTAGCTTTCGTGTTAATGCAGCTGGAATAATCACTCATGTTTGTAAAGGTCATTAAAATCATTATTTCACATTTATTTTTAAATGCAGGACGATAAATGTGAATTCTGTTTCCGTTTCTTTTAATATCAGGATGTGAGTACCCCCTTCTCCGCTGTGATGTGAAAGAAATGCTGTTTGGAATTAAGGCCCTCACACATTTTTTGGGAGGACTCGCTCATTAATATGTAAAATATGTTAGCACACATGGATTCAACAAGTAGTCAATGTTGTTTTCAAGAAAACTCCCCTCCAGCATCTAGCTGGTGCTAGTCGTCTCTCTTCACCGCGGCAGCTGCCTGTGATGGTTATCTCCCATTCATTTTCAAACACACACACACACACATTTGCCCGCCCACTCCTGAAACACACACACTTCCACATTTGCACACTTGAACATGCTTGTTCTTTCTCCTCTCTCTCAGTCCTTTTTTTTTTAAACAACACAACTTCCTGCTCAACTTCCAGCAGAAGTGCGCCACTCTCAGTCCTTCAGCGGGAGTCATTACTTTGAGCTGCTCAGGAAATACAGTCTAACTTTCTACTACAAGACTAGTCACTGATTCTGTCTCCTGGGACCCCCCCTGCTATATAACTTATACTCACTGTACGGGACTTCCATATCAGTGAAATGTATCTCTCTCTCTCTGTGTGTGTGAAAGCACTGAGATAGCAGGCGGGATAAAGTTATTTGATGTTTTGTGGAGAACGTATCTGAGGTAATGGATACTGTGTGAAAGGCTACGGCAGCGGGAGTGAAGTGACAAAGTTAGTTTGGGCCTTACAGATCTTCAAATCCCACTGGATCGCTCAAAATGCCCTCCTCTACACTTACCACTCCACTGATTGTGTGTGTGTGTGTGTGTGTCAGATGATTGGTACCTGGGCTAACAGAGCAGAGTCCCTCAGGTCCTTCTGTGGAGGTTCTCAGGTCTGGTCAGTTAACCTCCATCTCTCTCTTTGATCGCTGTGGCTCAGACGACCCTCAGGGAAAACACAACACAGTCAAACCTCAGTCAGACCTCTTGTGGCACACACACACACACACACACACACACACAGACTAAGCAGACAAAACAGATTGATACAAGAAAAACTTTCACATAATGCCGATGCATACACCCCCCCATCCACACATCTGAGTTGCCACACAGTGAGACCACGGGGTAATGCTATACAGCCAGTGTCAGTGAGAGCAGGGTACTTAAGGTGCTATTACACTCCCATTACCTCTACTCTCATGTGCAATCAGAGAGAGGTGATGGCCTGCGCTCTGGCAACACACACCCTGTTTCCCCCCTCTGACAGCGCCGTGGACAGGAGCCCAGGGCAGCTAGCTCTGGGATGGCGTGGAAGGTAAGGCGAGAAGATTTAATCTGAAGGCTGCGTGTGTATGGAAGCAAAGCCCTGTGACAGCGGCAGGGCCAACAGAGATATCGCTCATGCTCCCCATTTGCAAGATGATGATGATGATGATGATGATGATGATGATGGGTATGGAGCGTTTCATGCGTTTGCGGATCTTTTTTAATGAAACATATCAAAAGAAAACATCTTTCCCCCACCCCCATTTTTTAACTTTGCTTTTTTTGCCCTCTCTCCCTAACACACACACACACACACACACACACACACACACACACACACACCAGCACACTCTCTCGCTCTCTCTCTCTCAGCTGGCCCTAGATAGTTTTGCTCTTCCCCCAGCTCCTCTGGGACCCCTTCTCTGTGTCGTTAATCAGAGCTCCTCAGCTCAGCTTCTCGCTCTCCTTCTCTCTCCCTTTTTCTTTTCTCTCCAACCAGCACATGCACTTTGCTCGCTCACACACACACACACACACACACACACTCACATGCACACTCCTGTAGTCTCTCTCTCCCCTCCTCCCACATGCATTCTCAGCCCCATCCATCATAAAATGGCAGTGGGAAGGTGGGGTTGTGTGTAAGTGTAAGTGCGAGTGTGTGTGAAAGCGTGTTCTTCTGTGTGTGTGTGTGTGTGTGTGTGTGTGTTTGGTGCATGTGTCGGCACATGTATGTGCACGCTATTGGCACACATCTCCGTGTCTCCTCAGCAAAAACGAATTGAGACTTTACAAGAAGAAAGCAATTAGGCCAGGGCTTTGCCCTATCATTCACTGGCTAATGTATCAGAGGCAGAGTGAATATTATTAACGCACGGGGAGGGTGCAGCTCTGTGGGTTTTACAGCCAGAAGGAAGGACAAGAAAAGACTAATGACTGTGATGAAGACACCCTGAGTTGAAGGGTCTTAATCACTTGTATGCTTTGTGGCCTCACACTTGACACCCTCTTTATGATAACTGCATGGCTCCCAGCTCTCAATCTCCGCCACTCAACGGAACACTGATAGGAAAGAATCAATTGGGCCATTATTGGACATGGACATGGATGGCTGGGTACAATGCAACAAGATTACTCATTCATCAGGGGTGTGCGAGCGGAGCTCCCCGGAGCCATGGCAGCGGAAGAGCAAACAAATCATGAGTCAGAAAAATGGAAACTATGTCGAACACGGGGACAAACGGACAAATCACGGGCGCCGAGACTAAAGTGCAGAGGAGAACGGGGTGACGGGGTGGAGCGCTGATGGACGGGAGTCAAAGAGCAGACAGGGAAGAGAGGAGGTGAAGGAGCAGTGTTGGGTCAGTGATGCGTACAGAGGCAAACCATTTGCACCTCAGGAGCAACTGAGCAGAGTGCTCTTGACTTCTGTGTGCGAGATGGAGAGTGTGACATGTGACACGGTCGGGGGGAACTGGGTGCACACTGAGGAGAGGTCGCGTTGTGATGGCGGGGTTTTTTTAACGACTCTTAAATGTCACACGTTTTAAGAAGTCTCCGCGGGTCGGCCTGACACTGATGCGTGCGCGCTCTGTAAACAGGAACCTTCCTCTTTGTGATTTAAAGCATGCGCTCCAGTTACATTTGTTGACATCGCTCAGCTCTTAACAGCAAATGTGATATGATAACTCAATCAGGCAAGACGCTAAATATTGAGATAAGTCCGTAGTGACCCTGAAGAAAAATATGAGGCCAATCTGTTCCAGCCTGTTTCTGTGTTACAGTCACAATTACTGGAGATTACAGCCAAATCACTTCCACATGGGCTCAATGAAAACTTTACAATCTCTCCCACAATACACGATGAGGTGACTTTGTTTGGACTCGAACCAGCAGGGGAAAGAGGAGAGGAGGTGAAGGAAGTGGAGCAGGGGAGAGAGAGGTTTCAGGGATAGGTGGAGGATTTTTGTAAAAGAGCTTATTTTTGAACCATCATGCAACCGTCAAGAATTTCTTTCCAAAATCTGTCAAATTGGAAACAAATGTTGTGGGTGAGACCGCACGAGGATAAAAAACATTCTTGTTGTTTCACAATCCACCACCAGAAAAGAGCTGGCTCAGAGGAGGAATACAAGAATGAGCAAGCAAAGAGAAAAATCAAAATCAGCTCCAACATCACAGAGCGCAGAGGAACGCTCTAAGGCAGAGCCATTAAAATATATTTGTATTTTTAAAAAAGAATTGGGAAAGTGGAGAGCTGTGTCTTTTCCTCTTACTAAAAAGAGGGTGGTCATGTTTTTGTAATGAGCAGGTGGTACGAGGGACTTAAAATACTCCATTCCAGAATTCTATCGTATTTAATATTTTTCGGGAAAATTTATTATAAATTTAAATAAAAAGTTGAATCAAGAAATGGGTAGCTTTTCTGCCAAAAGTCCTAAAGTTGTGTTTGGCTATACACACAGGACAATAATCCCATCTTAATTTGGTTAATGGTGACTTCACGAAAATTATAATCTGATTAAAAGTGTCACTAATGTAGTTTTGCAATCCTCTAATACTGTTAGACCAGAGTCCTTCAGAGTCCAGGCAACTTTCATCACTCAGACATTGTCTTGGCATAGACCTGAGCAGTGATTTCTACATTGTTATGTGTAACACAAGAGCTGGACCTGCACAGTTCGCTCAGACATGGAGAGTGAAACATGGAGTAATTGTTTTAGAATGTGCAGCGAAAGATTTCCAGATTATCCAACAGACAGGTGAGTCTAATCCAGAATAAACACTCGGACTGATGACTGAAATCAAATTAATTGTGATCAGTGGGAGAACGTATACATGAAGACAGAAACATGTTTTACGATCCCACTGTGACCTTTGACCTTTGACCACCCCATATCCAATCAGATCACCTTTCAGTGAACGTTTGTAACAAAATCTGAAGAAGTTCCCTGGAGGGTGTTCCTGATATGTTGTGTTCACAAGAACCAAACTTGTTTTCTAAGGTCAGAACACCTTTGACCTTTGACTGTTGCGGTCATCCTCAGGTGCGATTGAATGATTTACCAAAAAAAGAGGTTTTCAGGACATATTGGATTCATGAATATGGACAAACTGAAATGTATGGACAGACATACGTGCAACGTGACAACAGGAGCCAGCGTGTGTCAACAGGGAAGCGTAAAAAGAGACTCACACAGGGAGCAGCGCAGGCAGATGGAAGGTATGAGAAAGTGAGTGGCAGGTAAGCAGGAGAAAACATGATCTAAAAGGCAGTAGCATGAGCCTCAACCAACACTGGAAGCACAGCTGCAATTTAAATACAGGGGAAACTAGCAGGTCTTCATTTCACCATGATAGGCAACAGGTGGGATCAGGTGAGGAGGAGGAGGAGGAGGGATGAAGGAGGGGTGCAGCAGACCTGTCGGCCACACTCTGTATTAGGAGGCAGGAGACAGATTCCATATGAATAAAAGAAAGACATAACCGCAGTTTCAATGGCCACAACTCAAAACTGATAGAAACTGCTTAAAAGGGCCACAGGTTGGAATTCTGTGATGTGTGCACAGAGACGAGGGGTGAGCAAGGGAGGATATGGATATAATAACAGAGTCCTTCTATTCACATGGCATTCTTCCTTGTTTGAAGACTCGTTGCTGCTCCTTCCTGCCACCACATCAGTTGAAACTGTCATGAACCTCAACTATGCACTGGTGTCAGTGCAACAACAGAATGAACTTCACATGTGTTGCAGTTGTTATAAAGCCGACGGTTGTTCTAATGGGTGAAGAGGCAGGATATGTGTCACATAACTGTCATCTGCAGAATGACACTTTTTTTTTCAGGGTAGTTAAAGGGTTCAATCTCTCTCTCTCACTCAGAACGTTCACGGACGGACTCACAATGGATGGTTTGAAAATATTGAAACGGATGCTGGGGATTTAAACATAGCATCTTATTTTTATTCCACATATTCTTCCGTCTTGTGAAAATGTCAGAGATTATGGCGGTGGGTTATGCTAACAGTTGCTAATGCAGCCTCAAATAGAAACAAAGCTCACAGACTGTTGGTAAAAACGAAGACTAGATATTTCAGATACAGGTTCAAGCACATCCTCATTGGAGGGCATAACATTAAGGGTTTTCAGCAGCATATGATCCATACCACTAAACTATTAACCCCCAACGTTTAATGCCATCTGGTAGTTACACTCATCAGTTTCAAAAAAACATGGTAGACAAAAGTGAGCAAGGTACCAAACCTCTTCAAAGTTTGTGGAAAAGGACATTTCACTTTGGTCCCGCCTGCTAACATGGGATTTATGACCGATTCTGCAGAAAGACACCAGGGGGCAGTCAAGAACACTTGGCTTCATTTTTGCGGAGCTGTGATGCCGTCCATTGTCAAATACAGCAGGTGGGCGTGTCAAAGAGGTGTGGTCATGTCCTCAAGCTAACCCCCAACAGACTCAGGTGACAGCGCTCTCTGGCAGTTTCCCTTTAATGCGATTTTAGTGAATCAGTGGCTCTGTTGCATTACTCTGACACACATTTTTCACTTTCACTCAGTGGGGGGGGGGGGGACTCCATTCATTTTGCATAGTGCTCAACTCAGCGAGAGGAAGGGGTTGATTCTTGCTCCAAAGTAATTTGTAGTTTTACTCCCCTTTTCCTCCATAAAGTGAACTTGTTGAAATGTCCTCTTTGTCCACCGCAGCTCCTTGGTAAAACAATCCAGGGTAAAGTCAGAGCATGTGGTCGTTAACTCGGCCTGGCATACCTGTCTTGCTTTTATAGGTGGCAAACGCTACTAATCCTTCAGTCCAATATTTACTCAGTCCAAGTTATGCTTTCCTGGACCATATGCATCCCTCTCTGCTCCCTGCTTATATATTCTTGGCCCTTGATGTATTCCTGGCGCAGGAAACAACTTTTAGTGGCCCGCAAGGGCTGAGTGAGAATTGACAGTGTGTGCCAGAGAGAGCGCGCAAGGTAGGGGCCCTGTTTTAGTTCCACTGTGTTTGTAAGGTCACTCAGAGTACATCTGTATGGAGTGGGAACTCACTCGCTTTCACTGTCACAACCACTCACAACAGCCATCTGTAACGCTGTTATGTGGAGCACTGTGTCCCTTTGTCCCTTACACACACACACAGTCAGTCACACAC
This sequence comes from Pseudorhombus dupliciocellatus, assembly GCA_016785235.1. Classification (NCBI taxonomy): domain Eukaryota; kingdom Metazoa; phylum Chordata; class Actinopteri; order Pleuronectiformes; family Paralichthyidae; genus Pseudorhombus; species Pseudorhombus dupliciocellatus. Next base: position 3,524,515 of record JAFBJW010000130.1, on the reverse strand, counting down.
ACCCTCACACGTATAAAAGCACATACGTGAGTGCACTCACACACACACACGCGCACGCTCACGGCGGCGTCACCGTTCACAGGACAACAAATGAACCAGCGCAAACACACATTAACATAATGCTGGGTTCTAATTGCGACAGCATGTGTTTCTAATGGAAAAGTTGTTTTAGGGTTTTATTCCGCTCCGCTGTCAAACAATTCGCTCATGTTTTGAAATATAATTGTGGGGACTGTAAGAGTTTCGAAACCAAACCAAAACATTGCCGCGATTCCTGGTTTCTAATGTTTCTAATTTGTTAAAATATGCTGAGTGAATGACAAAAGTAGAAGCGGGACCTGCCAAGAAAAACATATCGGAGGCCGGGCCGTGTGGAAATACAGAGTCTCTTTTAGAAACATGATCAATGTAACCTTTGTTACAGGAAGGAGAGACGGGGGGAGAGAGGGAGAGAGAGAGGGAGCAGGGGGGAGGCAGGGATAAAGAGACAACATAGCGAAGACAGTAGGTTCATGTCTCTGTGTGTTTATTTTTCACTATATCCACAGTGTGCACATCCAAAACAAGGCGGCAATTCAAGTGGACAATCTCATTGTGCAGATGTGTGTACATCTGACGCAGGCCGCCGTGCATTGTTGTGGCGGAGCTGGAGATTCCTGTGTGCCGAGTGAATACGTTACAGAGTCGTTTTCGCAAACTGTCAGAGACGGAGGAGGAGAAGAAGAGGAGGAGAAGGATTTAATCAGTTACAGATGGAAAGTAGATCTTTTACTTCTCATTTATGCTCTTTCTCTCTCAGGACGTGCAGCCCCCCCAACCCCCTCCATCCCACACACTCCCAACCCAAAACTAACATACAGCCTGGAAGTGGGCTGAGGTGTGTGTGTGTGTGTGTGTGTATGTGTGTGTGTGTGTAAGCGAGAGAAAGCCAAATTCATATGGTTGCGGAGCATCTCGTTTTTTCCCCCTCTCCTCCTCCTCCTCCTGCTGCTGCACTCTGCTTCTCGCTCTGTCTGTCTCCCCCTTCCCTCGCCACATATCTGTTTCTCCGAAGAATAACATACAAACCCTCTGTGAAAGGATTCAAGGTTTATTAAACCAGAGGTCCTTTTCCTGTTTCAACACTGAGCCAAAAAAAAAATAAATACCCTGGTTTGTTTTCTCTCCCTCAGAGCTTCGTCCTCTGTCTATCTCTCTATCTATTTTCATAAATATTTTCCTCCTCCTTTTTTACTGGGTGTGTCGGTCAATCTTTCAACTTATCCCCCCCCTCAACATCTTAAACTTTCCATACTCTAAATGCTTTGCCTCCTGCTCGTTCCAAGTGTTATCTTTTATTTTCACCTCTCGGACACCAATCAGCCTCACGGGCCATTAAAGCCGAGTGTGTGACCAGTGAATGGGACCCATTAGTTTACACCCTGCGTCTGCTCGGCCAGTGTGTACGTGTGTCTGTATTAGAGGAGGGCAGACTAGGATAACTCAGGGTAATGTATTGTCCTGGGCGTGCACCCTGACAGTTCCCCCTGCCAGGGCCTGGTCATTCATTAATGCTAATTTGACATGTTTACGGACCCCCCTCCTAACATTACATACTTAAGGCGATCGACTGACCTTAAATGGAAACACCTACAGCGGCCCAACATGTCAATATCAGATGAGGATGTTTGTGGGTGTGTGTGCGTGTGTGTGCTCTCTCATGTGTGTACCTGTGAAGCAGTGCATCAATACTGAGTTAGTGGTTAATCTGGAGGAGCAGGTGAGTTATGTCTGTGGAGAAGGCTCTCTGCATTATCTGAGTAAGTGTGTGTAATGCAGCTAAGAGGTGAACAATTCAGAATAATGCAATGTGCGGGTGTGTGTGTTCACTCCTGCTGATACCGCTTTAGAACCTTTTCCAGTACTGCTACATGACATCACATAATGAAGCAAAGTACCATGGGTAAGGTAAAAGGGTTAGGTATGAGTGTGTCCAGTGCTTACACTGGAGGAGCAGGTTACTCAAACAAAGTGTGTGTGTGAGTGTGTGAGTAAGAGATTAGACCTTTAAGAACCTGATATCTGTCCTAATTTCAATCCAGACTTCTGCTAATTTCCCCCCTCTCCCTCCTCTCTGTTTGTATTTTTACACATTCAGCACTTAAATACAGCGTTGTGCCATTAAACGGCCAATCTTGCGTTGTCTCTCACCGATACACAACATTAATCACCAATTAGCTTGTCCTGCGACCGGCTACCTCTCTCATTAGAATATGATAGAATATAATGGTACTTAATGATGCTTGGAAAACATAATTAAATGAGTGAGCTGTAGAACATGTGGAGGAACCATGGTGCATCAATCAAAGGCGACCCCGTCAATCTAAGAGTGTGCAGCGAGGTAGAGTGTGTGTATACAAACACAGGGTGTGTGTGTGTGTGTGTGAGTGTGTGTGCGTGTGTGTGCAGCAACCACTGGCCTCTATCGTGACCTCATTAGGGAGAAATGAAGGGTGGACGTGTCCCCATCACAAGATACCGTTGGTGCTTCAAAGTGTGAATGACATTAATATGTGACTGTCTCAATGTCTCTGTCTCTGAGGTATGTGCTCCCTGCCTCTAATTAGCATGTGAATAAATGGAATAAATAATCTATATTATTTATGGATTTGCTTTTATCATTAATCAGCATAACAAAAAGGTTGTCTAATGCGCTCGCTGCAGTCGCCACTGTAACATCAGCTGAGGGGAGGGGGACGGAAGGGGGGGAGACAGCAAGAGGGGGAGGAGGAGGAGGAGGAGGAGGGGGCAGGGCAAATAGCTTATCTTTTGTTTTTTCTTTTTTTTTCATTTTAGTAGAACAATAAAGATAAGTGTTCTACATGCTTGCTTAACACACACAGTTCGCCGGCCTCCTCCCCTGCTCCGTCTCTCTCTCTCTCTCTCTCAGTGGTGAAATCCATCTCTCTATCTCTTTCTCTCTAACATCCATTACATACCCCAGCCCCTCACCTCCCTACTCATTAGGCCAGCGCACAGTAAATTAGCGGCGGCAATTACAGGGGAATATAAAGCACGGGCTCTGCCGGGCCGCCTCTGACAGGTATACCACACAGATCATAGACAGACACCCACAGTCACCAGGATAATTACTGTGGGAAACGACCACACAGCCGCCATGCGAGCGAGCGAGAGCGTGGAGCCCGGGATGTTAGTGCACACTCATCCTAGGTACTGCCTGCACTCAAATATGCTCTGTCTTCTCCTGGCAGGCGTGTTGGCACACACACAGAGGCTGAACATGCAGCTCGCGTGCATCTGCAAACACACATACATTACAGTGGGGCCAGGAACTTGCTTCCCGTTGCCTCTCGACGTCTCTGTATGATGTCCATAGTGACTATTTTCCTGCACTGAATATTATTAATATTCATTCCTCTTTCTCCTTGTCTTTTGTTCACTGTCTAGGTCTGCCTCCATTCTGAATACCCCCCCACACACACACACCACACTCAGCATTCCTCTCCTCTTTCTATTTCTTTCCTTTTCTTTCTTTATCCGGGATCCCCATGGGGGACTCCTGTTTTTCTTTCAAACACGCCTCTCCGCTCTTCCTCCCTTCATGTGTCCAACGTGAGGGAGGAAGGGAGAAGGAGAAAGAGGTGTAGGAGAGCAAGGAATACTGTGAGTGCATTAATATATTTCATTAGGCAACTAGTAGCAAAGAAGCTCCTGAACAGCACCTCTCTTGATGTGCGAGGGCTCTGCCGCCTCTATCTGGAGGAGCAGTTCTGCAGTTCTCCAGGAATAGCGTCTTTAATGTTATGTCTCCAGAGGGCTGAGGTCCGCCGGCTCCAGGCTGCCCTCGGCCTTCCACTCCTATTGTCCTCCTCCCACACTGACCAGTCTATCTGGGTCTGAAAAGCTGCTGGAAATAAAGAGCAAAATGGCTTCACCTTTTGTCTGTGTATTTATGATTTATGAGTGTGTGCATGTGTGTGTGTTGAACTGTAAGTTGCATTCGGGCTGAGGCGGGGGGGGGGGGGCAAATCCCTGCAGCTGTGCACTGCAACGCTGTTTGGCTCGCTAATCAAAAACATTAGGCTCCAGGACTCGTTCTCCCCTGCACTGAGAGTGTAACCTCCATAATTCAATATCCCACCTCTTACTGCTAAATTGTGCACGCCGCAACCCTCTTTACTGTTTGTCAGCAACTATCAGCTCCGTTATTAGATATATGGGAGGCAAAAATAATAAATAAATAGCCCTCTGCAGTTGTGAACCTTTGGGCAATTAAGCAGGCACACACACACACACTGGCACGCAAGCATGCACGGTGTTTACGAGCCCTTAACTCATCAGTACTTCCAGGTCGTCCCGCTCTCCCCCTTGGCGTTACGGAAGCCTCCAGTTACCGTGGAGACCCTGGAACACTTTGAGGTCAGCAGAATCCTGGGATCCGCTGTTGTCTCCCGCTAATCCAATCGCAGCCCCTCCAAATTAGATATGCAAAAAAAAAAAAAAAGAAAAAAAAGAAATTAATTTTCTGCTGATGACCGGGTATGCAAATGATGACTCAATTATTGGTGGACTGGTGCGTTTGCAATTAATAACCTTGGAATCATCATTAACTAATATGTTTAGGAGGAAACTTGTCAGGCTAACCATGTTCACCATGCCATCAGTAATGCATTAATGAATTAGATTCATTAGAGGAAGGAGCCTGGAGGGGGGGGGGGGGGGGGGGGGGGGGGGGGGGGGGGGGGGGGGGGGGACGCAGGCCTCTGTCTCTGACCTGTGGAATTACTCTCAGCCAGACCTCCTCTTATTCTCTGCGTTTGCAATTAATAACCTTGGAATCATCATTAACTAATATGTTTAGGAGGAAACTTGTCAGGCTAACCATGTTCACCATGCCATCAGTAATGCATTAATGAATTAGATTCATTAGAGGAAGGAGCCTGGAGGGGGGGGGAGGGGACGCAGGCCTCTGTCTCTGACCTGTGGAATTACTCTCAGCCAGACCTCCTCTTATTCTCAGTCAGCTGCCTGTCAGCCAGGTGCTGATGACATTTTCAGCCAAACAGGAGAATAAACACCACAGATCCATACTGGTCTCCACACGGCGGCTTCAGAAAATATTCAGACCCCCCTTTGCCCTTTGCACATTTTATTGCGCTGTAGATTTCATTTTAAAGGATGAAATCCACATATTTGCCCATGAAGTTTACACTTAATGACTTGTTCTGACAAACTGTTCGGACTAGCTCACCAAAGAATTCATTTCCATAATTCAAGGACTTTGTAGAAGCTTCTTTAGCCGCAGACACAGCTTCGAGTCATCTTGCCTAAAGACTCAACAGGCTTTGCACACCTGGATTTGGGCAGCTTACCCCATTCTTCATGGCAAATCCTCCCGAGCTGCTTCAGATTGGATGAGAAATGTTGGTGAGCTGCTCCTTTGCGTCTCTCCACAGATGTTCTCCGGGGTTTAAATCTGACCTTTGACTGGATCATTCAGGGAAAGTGAGAGATGAAGCAGCTCCAGCTTTGTCTCGGCTGTATTCTTCTTAAGGTGAACAACTGTGCTGCTTCCTTCCCTCACTCCTGACCATTCTCCCTGCAGCTGAAAACCCCCTTGTGTGACGGTGCTGCCTCCATGCTTAACAGTATGCATATTAGCCCGGTGCAGTTTGGAGTTTTTTTGTTTTAAATAATTGTCCGTTAGTGCAAGTCTACTGTCATCTGGCTTTTACTCACTGTGGCTTCCATCCAGCCTCTCTAACATAAACCCTTGGCTGAGGGATCGCTGCTGAGATCATTGTCCAATCTCTGCAGAGGATGTCTCTGTTGGTTTGTCTGCCACCTCCATATAACAAAGGCCTTTATTCTTTTCAGTGGGACAGTTAAGATGAATTCTGGTTGTAAAATTCTTCAGTTTGGGTTTTTGAGGCCACTGTGAAAACACTTCATAGCTTCGTTGCTTTTGGATAATTAAAGTAAACGTGATAAAGGTGAGGACAATGAGTTTTGACTTCTTTTCACGTGGAATTAAAAGATTTGTTAATTTAGACTGAACGCAATAAATTGTAATTTACTAATACTATATATGTAAACAATAAAGTGACTGTAAAAGATATGAAACCAGAATCTCACGTTACTCATGTACATATTTTAAAATGACAAAATGACAACGTGGGTCACAGACAAGAGGTAACTTTAATTCAACATTGTGAGTCCAAAAGTTATCTTACAGCTCATTTTTCATCAAAAACAATAACAATCTATACAGTAGATTTTTTTCTTCCCTTATATCATAGAGCTGTTCAGTGTATTTGCAGTCAAAGACAAAACAGAGGAAAAAATAGACACCTGCTATTTGGTTTGCATCTTTTTTGTTGTTGTTGTTGTTGTTCGTTACCTAAGTACAAAACTTTTTAACCCATTACCAATATTTATAATCAGGAGGGAACTTTGCTTACAAAGCAACCATTGTATGACAACAGACCTCTGTCGTTCATTTGAAACAGATATGGTGTAGCCCCTCCTGCCCCGGCCCAGACCAGCGCAGGCACACAAGTGCCTGAAAAACACTCGTCTGTCAGCAGGCGCCTCTGTTAAAACGCTCCTCTCTACCCACTTAACAAAACCAGGCTCTAGAAAAGAAAAGCTGAGAGAAAAGCCCCATTCTCTGTCCAGCAACAGCTTGAAGACACACAAAGAAAAAGACTACAGAAATGGCCGAGGGGCCAAGGAGCTCCGTTTCATGCCTCCTCACTCGTTCTTGTTCTGTTTGGCTTGTAATGAAGCTGTATTGTCCAAAAGGCTGAAACGGGGAGAGGACCAGGGGGGATCGACTGTCAGATACTGGAGTCAGACCTGTACGATTCCATGTTTGAGAGTACAATTGTGCAGTGACAGTGCTCGTCTTCACTGTGCGTCCCTTTGTACTACAATAAAACAGCTCTGTGTCGTTGTACTGTTGTGATCCTGTGGTTAACGACAAACATCCCCGGCCATGCTGTTCAAATTATTCCATTAATCGGGAGAGAAATGATAATAATCACCACGACAAGAAGACAAAGTGTTTGTGTGAACACTCAAGTGCAATGAGCACAGCTGAGACGGGCCTCTCAGTGCTGACTGTCCTTCAAAGCATGCCATCGCTTTAGTATTATAGTACATCAGGGTGTGTGTGATTGTTGAATTATGGCTCTTTGTATTCTAGTCTGGCTTCACCACCAAACGGAGTGGGTTTGTGCTTTGTCCCCAAGTTCCCATGAATTCCTCTGTGGCAATAGACAATTGTGGTGAGGGTAGAAAACTGTACACGTGATTGAATGAAGAATGGGTTTGCATTGTTAAGGCATCTAGACTGCTGGTAAAGATTACAGTGACAGAAAAAAAGAAAGAGTATATAGATACAGTATGTAAGCAGGCATAAATAACATAGGAAAATAAAGAACAGAGAAGGGAGGAAAAAATAGGAAACACAAAGAAAGAAAAACACAGAGTAATTTCTTACTTCTCTTGGTTTTTCCACGACAAAAAAAGAATGTGTCACTCAAGAGAAGAACCCATGCATATTATCAGTTCAAGAACAGTATCAATCTGAAAGCCTCAAACAAAAAAGATATAGATTTACAGTATATATTAATGTGTGTATATATTCTTAAAAAATCTACTTCAACCAAATACTCTGAATAAGATGCTACTTCGTTGCCGTACAATAAACATTTTCAAAAGGAAAAAAAAATGAAATTGTTTTTTTTTTTTATTAACTTACAAATAATACAAAAATAGACAATGGCATGTTTTAAATCAACAAATGAGAGCATGGTTTACCGATGCTTAACAACATACAAAACGAACAAGAAAAAAACAGATTGAAATAAAAATGAATCACATTTAAATAGTGGGGGACGACAGTAATAATAAAACAAAACACTGCCAAATGTGTTCACTTACTGTATTAAACTTACACAACACAACTAAACAGAGGGGGGTGAGAGGCAATGTACAAATACAAGGGATAAATACATTATTTATAGGATATTTTACAGAAATCCCCTTTTTGTATCCAAATCCATGTTTCTCATGTTTCGCAGATGAGATATTGACAACACACAGTAAATCTATCTTCTGCATCGAGAAGCTGCCTTAAGACATTTAATGTTTACATTTCAAACTATACCTATCGCAAAAAAAAAGAAAACTAAATGTCAAATGAAAAATTCAACATTTGTTTTTTTTCTGTACAAAAATATATCACATATAATCACACATTTATTCTAATTTGATATTTGCTAGTCTCCTTCAGTACAGTGCTGGCTGGACGCACACATCCTCTGGCTTTTCAAGTCTTTCGCTAAAACCTCCGACAAAACGTAAATTTTGGCTAAATCTTCACACGCCAAGCAGAAAAAGCATATTGCAAACAGCTCAATCCTCACAGTTTTTTTTTTTTATTAAAAAGTCAAACAAACAAACTTAATAAGAAAAGGAGAAAAGAAAGAAAGAGAGGCATGGTTTCTGATCTTAAAAATAGCACAGGGAGATTTCGATACAACATTTTTAGTTGTGTGGGAAAATTAGCAGCAAAATTAAGGGTTGGATGATTTTGCTCTTGTTTGTGTTCCTTTGCCTGTTTTCTGTCTTGTCGACCTTTGCTCCATTTGGCCGACGTGCTGCTTTGTGGTTTTCAGAAAAGCCAGCTGAGCTAAGGAAAGCTTCTTCTATTGTGACAGAGGTTAGGTAAACTCCACGGCCAGACCGACACTTTGCTGTTGTTTGTGCGAGCTACAGAATTGCGAGACAGTGTGTGTTGGGGGGGGGGGGTAATTGAACCCACACCTTACAGGCAAACATAAAGATAAATAAATGCTTTTTTCATGAGGTCAGTGTCACACTGTGGGCAAACTATCAGTCTCTACACACTCCATGAGAGGCGGTGTCAGAGAAGCTACACTAATTCAACCAAGAGGGAAATAACATCACAAAGGTTCGTATTGTCCCTTCTTTTTCCTCCTCCCCCTATCCCTTCAGATGAAATCCCAATGGAAAGGCCTGAGTTTTACAGAGTCCTGGCATCTTATCTTGACTTCCTTCAGTTCAGCTCCGGAGCAGAGCAGAGACTCGCCAGGCTCTGCTACTGTGTCTTTTCCTCTTTAAAAAAAAAAAAGAAAAAAATCCCAAATCTCCAGCTATCCCAGATTCCTCTACATGGGTGGAACGATCATCCCAGGAATTGCTGCTTTGTGGGAACAGACAGGGGGGGAGAAAGAGAAATGGGTGGAAAAAAAAAGAAACACAGCGAGAGGTCAGTCATGTGATTGCTGGGTTTCATCTGTCATCACAACAGTCACATAACAGCAATGTGCTCCAGCATCTGGCGAACAAAGACAACTCTCCCTCATTATCTCTTCATTTGGAGGCCACCACCCCCCCTTGAAAATAAAAACATTTTCCCTCTGCCGCGCCACGAACTTGACGCTCGCAGACGACATCATTCAACTTTTCGCAGGCTTTCTGAATGAGCCCTGATAATTGTTAGCAGCTACGTCGTGCGAGGCTGTCGTGAAATCACGGAGTGTAAATCAGACACGAGCGAGAAAGCATGGCGGTGACATGGGATGACAGCGGTGATGAAATCACGTTCGATCCTCAGAGATGGAAATGGAATCTGCGGGCCTTTGGCAGGGAGCTTTATTCACATTCCTGAGTTCTTATATCGTGCTGAGCTGCACCACTATAGCTCCTCACTGCTGCTCCCCCCCTCATTTTTACACTGAAGCCATCACAGGGAGGAATTTTTCATATAACATATTGGCTGCCTATTGATCCTTCCCTCTCTTCAATCCACTAATTCCCTGGTTATTTCCTAAGTGTCTCCGGTTTGTTGGGATTAACAGAATGGTGTGTGTGTGCCTATGTGTGTGTGTGTGTGCGCGTGTCAGTGTGGCCACTAGCCCCTGGGTCACCGTGGTCAGCGCTCATCAACGCCGACAGAGGAAGTGAGGAAGTGCTTAGCTTGGGGCTCTGATAAAGATTCCCATCCATCATTTCTCTCTCTCAGGATCTCAACACCATACAACATCCTGCCTGGACGAACAGACTGTGCTGGATTCAAATGGAAATGGGAGAACAGAATGACTGCAACAGCACCCCCCCCCCCACCCTCTTACCCCACCATCACCCCCCTCCCCGTGAAGAGACACCCACTGAAAGCGCAGGCAGGAAGCAGGAAGCGAAAACAGGAAATGGAACACATATGGTGCGGCATGCTGTCCCTCTGACGAGTCGAGAGCGACAAATAAAAACAGAAAAGAGAAGGAAGGGTAGGGCAGGATGGGCTGGTGGTCGCAAAAAGAAACGAGCGGCGGGATGGTGTACGGTGGTGGAAAGAGCAGGAGAAAAAAGAGAGAAGAGTCAGAGCGAGGGGTAACATACTTCAGGAGAAGGCCAGGCCCTGCAGAGCGCTGGCTGATGAGTACTTGCTAGAGTCCACAAAAGACTGATCTACAGTGAGGAAGGAGAATGGAGGGTTCAAGGAGGGGCAAGAAAAGGAAAACAGGGAGTGTAGAGGAGGGAGAAAAGGAGGATTGGAGGAAGGAGTGGGGGTAAAAGTGAGAGATTAATATCATAAGGAGAAGAAAAGCAGGGTTAAAAGCTGGAGAGTGAAAGTTTCTGACTTTTTCGTCACATCCAACTGCAATCTCAAATGATGTTTGGTGGCTTCTTGTTTTCCCAGCTTACCTTGCAGGCTGTTAGCGTTCGTGCTGGTGCACGTGGGCGGAGGGGAGTTCTGGGGTCGAACGACTGGGGCAAAGGCGCTCTTCTGCTTGACGGCTGCAGACACCATGTTGGCCGGGGAGAAGGAGAAGATGCCAGAGGAGCTACTGCAGTTGGAGGGCAGGCTGGTTGATGAGGCCATGGTGGGGCTCGATGGGACGACTGAGAGGAGAGAAAGACGGGTGGGATCGGGGGGGGATATTAAGGGGGTCATGGGGAGCACGTCAGGGAAGGACATGGAGGGAAGATGAAGACAGAAAAGGGGGAAAGACGGGGTTAGAGAGAGGACCGTGGGCAGAGGACGGGCAGACGGGACGAACAGAAAGGGACTGGTCAATGGACAATGGCAGGAGGGATAATATTTTGGACTCAGATCATTAGGCTGGGACTTTTTCTTTTTGAATTGATGAGTAACATCACCTGGCAGGGAGATATTCCAAAGCTAAGACAAAAATATGTTTAGCTGGCAGTGAAAGCTGCTCGGAGAGTTTTCTTTCCCTTTGATCAGTGGGTTTTGATGACTCAGGGGTGACCACAACCTGATAAACATCTCCTCCAAAACTCAGGGCGCTGTACACATAATGTGTTTCCAGAAGCACTTACAAACAAGGCTCCCCTCCATCAGCTTTATCACAGATAATCATGCAAGAGATGCCAGTGGTTCCAGTAAGTCCAATAATATGCTGATAGCACATGGTGTCTGCTGACTGGTCATTAGATGCTGCTTTCTGTTCATATTGGGCTGTGTGGTTGTATAAATTGTTTCACATTACACTTGACTAATAACTTTTTACTGCAACGTTTTTCATCAATAAGAAGTAACTTTATGCTCCATCACATAAGATGAATGAAGTTTGCATGTGAGAAGCCAAACCCAAAACCATGCTTTGGAATTTATGCCCCAGACAGGTTCCCACAATAGACTCAACAAACACCAACCTCTTTTACCACCAAGAGTCATATCTAATGGTACAGAGACTGTCGGGCTCTAAACTCAGACGTAGTGAGTCTGTGACACATCATGTGGCAAAGAACCAAAAGGAAATAAATAACAGTGTATCTCTATCAGGATACAGGATTTTGGGCAGATCCCAGAGCCCTTGTTTGCTTTGGAGCATATTTCGTTGAAGAAGCTGACAGTGTTTATAGGGCCTGATGAGTTTTCTGATTTATATGCTAGCTGCTAGAGCTCAAGCGCAATATACAACAAGTCATTACTGTAGCTGCGTCAAATTCAGGGGCCCAATAAGCCTCCTCCATTTAGGACTCTCTAGAGGCTGTCAAAACCAATTGCTATTGGTCAACGGGTTAATCTTTTTCAAATTTTTAAGGGTTTTCAAAGCTGCCATGTCCAGGAAGTAAACCTCTGAAATGATTAGTTTAAGTTATTATCAGTTCTTAGAGCTCTGGATTAAATTCTGTGAAGATCACAAAACAATAAATAATGATAAAAAAAATGATTTCATGAAAGGTTTGGTTTCTTGACAGAGGATATTAATAAATCATAGCCGTGAGCTGGATTTCCAAATCATGAGACTGAAGCACTGGTTATCTTCACAGCCCAAACCATGTCTTACACCCACCCATCCACCCACTTCTCCCGGGTTTGTCTTTTGTCTGCTAATACACTAAGAGCATTTTCCCCCTCAGTGATTTTACAATCACATGAGTCGTATTTCACCTGCCCTCTGATATCTGCTTCTGCCTTTATTGTTGTTATTATCCAACACTTAGCCTTTATGGCTCTTCCTGACAAATCCTCGCAATAAAGTCATAATCCATTTATGAAGGGGCCTAACTAATCAATTAATGAAAATTGGACCTACAAAGGCAGGCCGAGGGGCCATTGATTGAAAGTGTCTGTGTGGGGCCGATGAGCCTGTTAAAATACTTGTTAACACCCAGGAATCAAAGAGCCGAAATGGAATTGCTTCTCTAGCAATTAGTTTATTGATTTAATCAAGGGTCTTTAATGTAGAGGGTGTGTGTGTGTGTGTGTGTGTGTGTGTGTGTGTGTGTGTGTGTGTGTGTGTGTCAGAGGGTGCTAGGTGGACTGCTCCCCTGGCCAATAAAGTGGGGATTTGTATTTGACTCTGTTCTTAAAGAAACAGATGAGCCAGCTGAACTGAAAGACTCCCTCCCTGTGTGTTGTCTTCACGTCCCACCTCACTTTGTCAATATCCTTCAGACTTTCTTCTTCTCTTATCTACAGAAGGCTCTCATTCATTCATGTCGAAATTCCCTTCCTTGATTTGTGGCTACACCCAGACCACACATCCATTGTATAATACAGTAGATGGAATGGCTTTGACCATACACTGGAGTTTTAGAGCGGCTCATACAGAGACGTTTAGAAATACTGCTGGCTGATGTTGGCTCAAATATCAAGATGCTGGGACATGTATGTCACAATATATGTATTCTCAGTATGGGTAGGGATTAAAACTGATACTAAGACAAAACACGTGTGTGGACGAAGATTTTTTTTTTAATACATGACTAAAAACTTAGTACTATGAACCCATGCCCAGTTTTCAGACCTACAGTGTGATAGATTTACTCACTAGCATAGGGCGAGTTGCCTGCAGATCCATTGAGGAAGTTGGGTGAGGTGCCCAAGGTTGCCATGCCAGAGTTAGCGTAGCCGTTCATGCTAGTGGACACAGAGCTGTAGCTATTCTGCTGGGGGGTGGAGCTGGGGACATAACCGTGAGGGGACACACTGCTTGTACTCCTACTGAAACCTATGGACAGGAAAAGAGAGGGAGACAGAGAGAGACAGAGAGAGAGAGAGAGAGAGACAGAAAGGAAATAGGTGTTAGGGGCATAGCAGATGGCAGTCAAAACAAAAAATGAGAAAGCCTACATGCAGCACTGCCAGATACTCATCCTTACATGGCTAATGGGCTCATAAGCCAAGGGAAAATTAAAAAAAAAAAAACAGCATATGGCAGCACAGGAAAGCAATGAACAGAGCGGAGGAAGAATGATATGAGGGGGGGACCGTCTACAATCCAGCCCCTTAAAAGAGGAGGCCTTTAACCTTCTGGCTCCTCACCAAAATTAGATATATTGATAAGGCAATTAACACTAAAAGGCCTCTGCAGCCCTCTTGTAATTTATAAAGAATGAAGACGGTATTTCTGACAGAACATTTCTCTCGCTCGCGCTTTACATACAGGGGCGATGGACAGAAGGAGGACACGATGAAACAAAGACTATAAATACATATCTCAGGTCAAACACGCTGACACTGGAGGAAAAAAAACACAGCTGGAATTGAACATCAGGAATTTCTACTCTCTGGTGCAACGAGGGCCACACTTCACTTCCCTTACTGGCCTCCTTCTATAATTAGGTAGCACCAATTCCCTGTTTTCATCTGCTTTGGGATGGAGGGATCAGAACAGCTGATTTCTGTTGTTTTCTCCACACAGGAGGAAATGTCCAGATGAAGATGAAGGGCAGAGGAAGAGGAGAGGAAGCTCATTGTGAGTATTGAGACGCATCCAGAGGCAGGTCTTCCTCTCCATCCCCTGATACATGTGATGAATCACCACTGACTGCACCCACATCTCTCTTTGTCAGACAGGGGCCGACCCCAGTCTAATATACACACCCCTAGGACCCACTCATATTTCTCCATCGCACTCCATCCGTGGTTCTCTTTTTCTCCATTCTTCACTCTCTTCGTCTTCTTTCGTTCCCCCTCTCAAGTTTTCCCTGTGTCCCGCTGCCATCTCCCACCCTCCTCCTCCTGTCCTCTTTTTTTAAGACTCTCTTATTTTTTCTCCAAGCTCTTAAATCACCGTCTCTGAATTTCCCACATGAAAAATAAAATTTCCCTATTGCACTACTCATCTTTACAATCCATCCCGAAAAAGAAAAAAAAAAGAAAGAAACACAAATAAATCATCGCCGCATTTCCCATGGTGATAGACGTTCCCCCGTTGAGCTTTCTCACCCTGATTGCCTGTTTGCGCCACCTCCGACCCAGTGAAAGAGTTCACGGCCATCATGCCAGCGTGGACGGAGCCGCTGCCAAGACTGGCGAGCTGGTTGTGCCCCCGTGGCACCGTTGTGTACAGGGCCTCCGCAATATCTGCCGCTCGTTTCAGAATCATCTCCTGACAATGAGGGACAAAGAAAAAGAGAGATGTGGTCAGGATTAGAGCCAGGAGGGAGGGGAGGAGAAGTTTTCAAGATCCTTTAATGGGACCATTGCAGAAGTCAAACAAATATAAACAAAACCAATCAATCAACACATTAAAGTATGGAGAGGAGAAGAGAGGACTAGAGAAGAAAATAAAAGAGAAGAAGAAACGAAGTAGGGAAGACCAGTTAAGAGGCGAGGAGTGGAGAGACGAGCTGAGATGAGAGGAGACAAGAAGAGACGAGGGGTAAGAAGAAAAGACGAGATAAGAAGAAGAGCAAAGTAGGAGAGGGGGAGAAGAGGAGAGGAAAGAAGAGAGGAACATGCCCTTGATAGAGGCGTAATGCTCTCATAAGAATGTTTGATCCCTGCTCCAGATATTGCTCATGTAAACTCGCAGCAGGCTGAGTGGTTTTTATCAGTGGTCACAGGGAGTGGTGGGATTGGTTCCAGTAAATGGAGGAAAGGCTCATTAACAGTCTCATCAAATCTTCAGCCTGCCTCTTCCTCTCTTCCTCCCTCATTTCTGTTTCCTCTTCTCCTCTGGAGCTCCACCTCTACCTTCCCTTTTAGTTTAGCATTTAGTTTTTTACTGCTTTCTCCTCCCTTCCGCCTCAGAGTATCAGCTGATAAAAGAGCCGACATATTCCCGTGTGTGTGTTTGTGGCTCCCAGATCTTGTGTGAAAACACAGCGGGGTGCTGAGGGGCCAGCGGAGACACCGCTTTTGAAGCTGCCAGTGGTCCTAACCGCAAACATAATTTTATCTAAGAAAACATATTGACGCTCGTCTGCATGCTTCGTTTTTTTTAATTTGTGCGTGCATGTGTGTGTGTGTATTTACCTGGTTATTGTGAGGCATGCCGTACAGGGCCTCCACCAGGTCCGCCGCTCTCTTTAGGATCACCTCCTACAATCAAGCACAGGCAGACAAAGGAGATTGATCACGAGTGTGACAGCTCAAAGAGTTCAGTCACTTTTATTACATTTCCCTTCTTGCATTATGCTGTGAATGCAGAACAGAGTGTGTGTGAGAGGGAGGCAGCCAGAGGAGGGAGCGAGGGAGAGGAAGAGAAATGGGCCTGTCCCGGCACTTTGTTACTCGCCGGGGCAGTTTGGGAGAGCAGAGGGAAGATACGCTTATCTGTGAATAAAACATGAGCCTACATCTCTCTATCAGTCAACCATCTTCTGCTTATTCCCCTCCCACCTGTCAGTGCCGGATCATGAATCCGGCGCACATGATCATGCATCAATCTCATTTAACACAACATATCATCAGGTTGACGGCTATACAACTCCCCTCGTCAGCCGGGACACACCCGTCTCCTGCCCCGTATTAACCCCGGTAATGATCCGAGTGAATAGTCCTGCATCCACTTTGTGTGATAAATGTAGAACATCATTGCTTGGATGAAAACCGCCAAGTGGAATTTCCCACATCAAACATTTATCCTAACACGGTGTTGCTGTTCCTCGGCGCTCATTTTCTACCGCTTACCCTCCTTTCTCTCCCCGCGCTGTCTCTATTCTTTTCCCCTCTCCCTGAGTGTATGAGTGTGTGACTCCAGGCAGTCGTTATATGTGTGCGTGTGATGTAGACACCTACAGCCCTGCGAAACCCTTTTTAAAAGTTAATGTGCCGGGGCCAGGATATATGCTGGAGGCGCGACAACCAGAAAATTGCAGGCCCCCCCACCAACCTCCCCCCAACCCCCAACCTTCCCCATCGTTTCTTTCTATCCCTCCTTCCCCTTCTACTCATGCACACACACACACACGCTGTGCGCTATACCCTCCTGAGTGTATCCCTCGCTGTGAACAAGCCCCGGAGCATGTGTGCTCTCTGTTCCGTGACACACCGCCTTTCAATCAGACCTCATATCATACACACGCACGCTCCTCGCACACACGGGGCCGTGCACATGTGGAGCCTGTCGAGCACGGCCAGGACATGACGAGAGGGTCAGCAAAGCAATAAAGATTGTAGAGCGCTGTCCGAGGTGCTAAATTCACTCAATAATGGGAGCGCTGCCTCTGTGTTAACCTCCCATTACTAGCACTATCTGGGGGAAGCAGGAGAGGGGGAGGCAGGAACAGGGGAGGGGGGGACAGAAAGAGGGGGAGAGCAGAGAGGAGGCCCGCTCGAGGTGATTGAGAGATGTAGAGGCCCTAGGTAGGTAAGTGGTTCTTTAGTATGTATGCTCTGCTCCTCGCTTCCTCCTTTCTTGCTTTTTCCTCGACGTCCCATGCCTCCCAGGGATTGCTAGATAGATGGATGGACGGATGGATGGATGAGGGGAGGGCGGAGAGGGAAGGAGAAGGAAGGGGAGGGGGGTTGGAGATGAGGGAGGTGTGAGGCATTGGGACACAAACAGATCCACAGCTGGGGTGTGACGGCGTTCAGGGACGACGAGAGGAACCTCAGTCACTCCATCTAAAAGTGTTTTCTCCTCAGGGCCCACGCTGTCTATGCACCTCCTCCTCTTCACCTGCGCCTACGCGCTACTTTCTCTCATCTCCCTCTTTTCTCCTCTTCTCTCTCTATTAATCACTCTCTCGTGGTCCCTGTGCCCTGTCTGTACCTATCAGTCTCTCGTTAGCGAAGGGATCTGTCCAGTGGCTAAACGCGATTAGGCAGCGCTCCAGAGTCGTTCTGATAAACAGATAAATGTGGTTAGCGCTGCGCTGCCTCCCTTGCTCTGCTGCTGTTAGGGGAGCCCATTTCCTGGGCGCAGGGTCTCTTCCCGTAAAAGTCAGGCCCACAGAGACGTCAACAGGAAGGGGAACCTGATCCAGAGCAGAGCCTGGTCTCGTCTGGCAGGGCGGTCACTCATTAGCCGGCCCCAGACCCCCAGCAACACCGCAGCCTCGGCTAAACACCCTGCGAGTCTGGCTGCCCAGCACTCCCTCCTTGCTGCGACCATCAGCCACAGCACAGTATGGGGGCTGTTTTCAGCTGGACACCGGATCATTACCATAACATACAGAGATGGAACAGGCCGGTGCAGATATCCTGCTTGTTTCCTGCTGAGGGTTCATTAAGAATCCCCTTGCAAAAGGTGCCACTGGACGTGAATACATTATATTCCCGATCAATCCGGTCTCGATTAAAAATTGACTGAAGCCACAACGAGGCTTTGCCAAGGTAGCCGTGAATGGGCGTGTTTCGCTGGAGAGGTTGCCAGTGTGTGCCCCTCTCTGTAATGATTGAGGCCAACGGTTGAGAGAAGTGTGGTCAACAAACTGTTATTACCTCAATAAAGGCACAAATCAATAGAGCTGAAATGAACAACAGGGCCTGCCAGCTACCGCTGTTCATTTAGAAGAGAAAGAGACACCGGCGAGGAAAAGGAGGAAGAGGAGGAGAGAGGAGAAAGGAGATGGATGGATACAAAGATATTTAGAGGGATACGGGGGGTTGATAGGCTAAAGACCAGAACTCACCAGGACAAGTCTTGTGTCCAACAGGCATGACACACAGAGAGGACAAGTGATTTCTCTATCTTCCTCCTGCATCTACCTGGGTTCTCCATCTCTGCCTCGTGGTGACTTAAGAGCACCGTGTGTGTGTGTGCGTGTGTGCGTGCACGGACAGGCACAGAGGAGTGTGTATGTGCCCTTCTGTGTATGTGTGCATGTGTGTGTGTGTGTGTGTGTGTGTGTGTGCTGGAAGTAATAAAGTCCACCCGGGGTTGACTTCGATCCACTGACCCAGCAGGAGGTAAGACTGGACAGCTATGATGGATCACCTAACCTGCTTCTGCCTCTCTCCTCCTCTCTCCCCTCAACCTCCTTTCCTTTCCTCCCCCTTTCCCTCCCTCTTTTTCCCTCCCTCCATCTATCCCTTTCCTCTCTCCCACTTTGCCAGTCTAAATGACCTTATACTCAGTGGAAGGATGAATAGAGCGGTTTGTGCGTTGGCTGCTCAAATACACTGTTTGTTTGAGCAGAAAATGACCATGAACGTATGATAAAATGTTTATGTGCGTGCCGTGTGGTGTCATGTATAGCCCACTGTCCGTAACGCACAGTCCTCCCTCTGTACGTGAGGTCACACCGCCCTTGTGCCATGTACATCCATATATGCTATGAAACCCGAGAAGTTTTCAATATGTCTCCGCACCAGTGTTACCAAGACAAATTCCTGTAAAATAACATCATGTGGCAACTAACAGGAGCACTGACACATGAGGAGGAGCGGAGGCACTGTACCTTTGGTAATCTCTCTTGGTCTCCGGGGTGTCTGGGGATGACCTTCTGTAACCTCTGGAAGCCGTAGTCTATAGTTGGCTCGTTCAGCGCTAAGCACGAACAGGGTGGTGAGGGGGGAGAGGGGGTGGAGGAAAAAAAAAAACATGTTTAATGCTTGATTCTCAATAATGAAAACACCTTATGTTTGAGGCAGAGCAACTGAGAGATAAAGCCGGAGAAGCGACTGACGGCAGAAATGACTGAATTAAGCGCGGTTTACGCGCTGGAAATGTGGGTGTTCTCTATTAAGTCTGGTGTGTGTCTTTGTTTGCCTGTGATGTAATGAATCTCTCTCTGTCGCCTGCTTTGGTGGTTAATAAAAAGACTGTCAGGGAATCGGGTGTGCATGTGTATCTGTGTGCATGCGTGTGTGTGTGTCCTGTGGTCTTGCGTTGATCAGCGACTAATATAAGCAATTACAGAGCCTGGTTCCAATATAACAAAGGCTTGATCGCTCCGGGGAACAAGCTAAACACACACACACACACACACACACACACACACGTGGAGACAGTTGCACACACACACAGTCAGATCATGCAGGCAGCAGGGAGAAAGCACTCTCTCTGCATGCTGGTCGTGCTACAGTAATTGAATATGAGAAGATTTACCATGAATATTTAAACATTAGAATAAATACAATGAAGATCTGAGGCTCATAGTACAAACACTTCAGAGGAGGATTGTTGGATAAGTGCTCTCTCCACATAATTCATTTCTAATGCTCTCTCTCTCTCTCTCTCTCTCTGTCTTTTAGCCCCCTTCATTCTCATTGTGTTTTACCCAGGGAGTCAGTCACATACGTGGACGACAGTCATGACTCCTTCACTGGGCTGCAGCCCCGAACACGTTGCTCCCGTTCGCAAGACTTTGCGGCTTCGTGCACGCGGCTAGGACGTCGATGTCTTCGTACGTGCACATGTTTGTAAATACAGTGGGAGAAAAGGAGCCGTGAAGCATGAGGATCGCCTGTATGTGCCTGTGCTCTCCGTCTGTTTCCCCTGTGGGTCGCAGCTTGGACGTTTCCTGAGGGCTGATGCCCCTCTCGCCTCACATCTGAGCAGCCAGGCTGACTAGGCGGCCCTCAGAAAAAGGGCCCCCAGAGGCTATGAGTACAAGCTGTCCTGCTGGACCTCTAGTGACTTCACCATGGCGCCTCCTGAGCCACTCGCTCCAACACACCGACGACAAAGGGAGCAAAAGAGCAGGCACGGGTGATGCTCTGTTTTGGCAACACAAAGGAATTTGGACAGCTCTCCCAGCGGGCTGCTCCAGTAATCCATAAGAGTGAAAGAAAGGAAAGGTGAAAAGCTGGAGGAAAAGACAGCGCAGAGGGGAAAAAGTAGGAGCGGAGATGCCAGGGGCAGGCTCAACTTCTGAAGAACGACACACATTAAAGGACAGCTGGTCCACTGATAAAATAAGCCTAAACAATGAGATGATCACATGCAACAAATAAAGTATGAATTATTTCTGAGGACAAATATTTGACATTACTTCCCTATTCTCTGATCTCTCTAAAGCCTTAAGGAGGATTTGCCCTGGATTAGGCCTGCAGTCTGAGGAGGGGATTGTTCCGACAACATCCTGCCTTTTCGTCTCAGAGGCTTTTGTTTTTATGATGAATTTTTTATCAGTTCTCCACAATGTGCCAAATGAGCCTCGAGTGAACAATAGCATGAAAACCCGGAGACATACACAGATAGCAACTATTACAAATAAAGAGACAATTTTGGTAATTGAGAGAGGAAGTGATATTGTCTCTTATCGTTTTCAAGGACCATAAACCAAGGGGAGGAGGACGCGGGGGACAAGGCACACCGCTAAATACCTGGTTTGGTCTCTTTGGGGATTTTCTTGGCATTTTACACTCTTATATCTATGCTCAATATCTCACATTGCAGTATAGGAATTAGTTTTGGAAGGAGAATAAAAAAAGAGAATGTTCCTGAGGAGGTGTGTGCAGGTACACTCCAGGATTCAAAGCACACTCTCCTATACAGGTATATTTATAATCCTTAGCTGTCGCTCTCCAGAAGAGCAAATCAAAGCCAGTAAAACATAACTGCCATAAATAAATGAATAGATGAGCAACAGCCCTGGACTGGAGGGATTCACCTAGCAATCACCCACATCAGATCAGATCAATGCTCATGGAAATTTCATGAAGCCTAGAATCCACACCGCTTCATATTTCACTATAATAACCCACAGAGCCACAGGGGTGTATGAATGGGTGGGGTGGGGGGGTGGCTATAGGGTGGAGGGGTGCTGGAGGTATGCTTCAGGGGAGGAGTAAAAGGGGTGGTTGGGGGGGTTGTTTTGGGGGGGTAAGGTGGTGGTGATGGTGGGGGGAGTGATAATTGAGAGGTCAGAGTGGTGGAGTCCTCCTGGAAACACAAGAAAGGAGGAGAAGCTATGGAGGAGGAGGAAGAAGAGGAGGCGAGACGACAGCAAGTGTACATTAACAGACCCTCCTCCTCTTGCGTCACAACACTGAGTGTGTGTGTGTGTGTGTAGTTGCAGGGTTAGGTAATTGGCTCTGAGGCTTGATGTTGACACCTTAACAGGCCCTCAGACAGTGGGTAAGGAGCTGATCATATCACAACCCTCTGTTTCTCTCTCTCTCTCTCTCTCCCCCTCCTCTCCCTCCTCCCTCCTCACATCCCTCCCTTTCACTCCCCCCCTCCCCTCTGCAGTCTCCAGTGCTCAGGTGTGATCTCATAAGCGCTGCCTGGCGATCGATGCCGCCAGTGGCAGGGGGTTCAATAGCCCTGAATTACGGCTTCACCCCCCCCTCCCCCGAACCCCACCCCACCCTCACACAGATGAGAGCCAACCCCCCTCCTCATAACCACCACACACACACACACGCACCCACTACTCACAATCTGGATCAATACCATACAATCTAATTTTTATCCATTTTTCCATAAACCCCGAGATTGCGTTTATTTGCAGAATCCGACAAGCTAAATAAAGCATCGCTTGAACATGTCAGGGAGACTAATGCACGGCTGGAAATTCATACACAGAAAACAGATGAGTTGAGCTTTTTGCTCCTAAAGGAAGCTGAGGTTGGGAGAGGGGGAGAAAGGAGAGGATGGAGAAGGGTGAAGGGGGGGTTTCGCTAAGAGATTCTACAAATCAATGGAGGTGTGGATGCTACTACCATCTAAGCTCTAATTATCTGCCGCAAAAAAGTGCATGTCGACAGTTAACAATACCTGACAGCGTGGATCCTAAACGGGAAAATGCAAATTCATTTAAAATAATGGATGAAAAGTGTACGCTTGGATTAAGATATAAGAAAACACACAGGAATCATTCCCGCTGGTGAACACTGCTCATTTCAGCGGGGGTATAAAATAATCTACATTCGAAATCCATTTACATCATCATCATGGAGCAGATGCTGCTGTAATAAGAAGGGAGGATGCTAAAGAGGGGAGACAAGCCACATGGTGCAGAAAATTAATCTCAATCTCAAATAGAGGTGTGGATTTCCTCGTGTTTAAGGCTGTGTGCAGTAAACGTGCGCCGCTATCTGAGCTGGGCCCTGTCTCCAGCTGGAGACCGGCCGTTTTAATCAACAGCAGGCCTCCACCCAAGCTCAATAAAAACCAGCATTCACAAATAGGAGCCGGGCGAGTAATTGACCAGCTCTTGGCTGCTCCCCGGTTTTATTGCCAGATGACTACACGCTGCATTTGCGTGTCTGAGTGTAGGTGTATCACTTGTGCACGTGATTGTAGCGCGTCCGAATAATCGTTATCTTAACAAATCTGTAGCAAAGCAGGCAACTGATTTTTTTGCACAAATTGCACTCGAATCATGATATCAACTGCCCTCAAAGTGCTCAGGGTCAGAGCGTGTGTGTGTGTGTGTGTGGCAGCTGACTCATCACTCTGAACAACTCTATCAGAGCCAAATCAAATAAATCCAAACTTTATTGAGCATCTTCATGCTTACAACACTTGATCTGTGTTTCACCCCAGTGTCTGTGGTATAGGAAATGACAGACGGGTGACTGACAGTCCTTCCTCTGCTCCTAAAACTAATTTGAAGCTCTGACACAGAAAGGGGAGGGGGAGAGACATCAGCTCCTTCCCCCGACTGGTTTAAATTCTGTTCTTGACTTTTGTCTTTTCCCCTCCTCGACACTCCTGCTCCTCCTCAGCCACAACTGAGTGATGTTTCCTACACACCTAATCTGCACTCAGGGCTGAAAAACTACCCCTAATGTTTGTGCGTGCGCGTGTGTGGATGCTCGCCGGCGTGCACGGAGCCGGCCTTAATGTGAGCCAGCAGAGCCTTTTAATATCAGCAGAGGCTGTGGTAGAAGCACTAAGGAGACAAGGCTGCATACTGAGGAGGGAGGGATTGCCTTTTGAACGACAAGGGCGATTCATCAGCAGCCCCCCAATCTATGGCCAGTATCCCCCGTGTCACACACACACACACACACACACACACACAAGTCCTAGTGACGGAGAGTATTATCACTCTATAGTGCATGGAGAAAAGAAAAGGGAGAGCTTCTCTGATGAATGCTACAAAGACAGCCATCCAGTAAACGGTGATACACAACCAAACATAGAGATGCATCTGGGGGGTGGGGGGGTTGATAATGATACACAGAAAAAGAGCAAGCGAGAGGGAGAGAGAGAGAGAGGGGGGGTGAGATTAGGGAGAGTTGTAAGCCCCCAGAGGTGGGTAGAAGGCAGAGGGCAGAGAGAGGAACAGAAGGGGGATAAGGGGATAAAAACGATAGAGGAAGAGCAGCGAATGAAAAAAAAACAACATTCTTTTATTCTTATCAGTGGAGAGCTTAATTGCCTTTGATGAGTCTAATTGGAGCTTTCTGAAGTCTAATAGCAGAGGAGTCCTCAGAGACGACAGAGGACACATTACAGTAATAGCTCCTCTCCGAATCTCCTCTGCACCCAAAGTCGCCCGCTCTCCTCCTCTGTCTTCAACTATACAGCGGATTTTTTTTTCTTTCTCAATTCAACAACGGCTGGTTGTGGAGTATCAATGATCACATGGGGGGGGGGGGGGTTAACCTATAGATGAATTGTGTGTGTGTCTGGTATGTTTGCAAAGTAGCAGTAGCAGCAGTATTGGGTATGTGTTGACTTAATTAGGGCTGTGAGCTGCTCGCTTTCCTCTCCTCAGCAGAAGTTGATTAGCAATGCCAGCTGTCCCCAATGCAATTGAGTGTGCGCACGTGTGTGTGTGTGTGTGTGATGCTGCATGCACGTGTAATGTATGAGTGCGTACGGGTGTGTGTGTGTGAGCGTGGGGCTGTTTCGATGTGTGTGTGTGTTTGTGTGCGAGCTGCCAGCTGCCACGCGGCGCTGCCAATCCTCCATGATTAGTACCCACTGGCAACTGGGCGCAAACTGGTGCCAAACAGACCCAGGAGGGCAACATGGCCCATGGTAATCCTCCATCCCTCCATCTTTCTCATCCACCTCTCCGTCTCTACCACTCTCGTCAATTGTGTTTTTCCCGTCCAAACTGCTCTGCTCGGGCTCACGCTGCTTTCTGCTTCGGCGCTCATTTTACCAAACGTGAGCAGGTAATATTGGAGAATAGAGCGGATGAGGGAGCTACATATGGGAGAGGTACAAATACCCGCTGAGGGTGCAGAGCAGTGGCTGGAGTTAACTGTGTGAAGGGTAAAACTGGGATCTATGCCTCGACACGGTTGACTGTGTCAGTGTGAGGGTGCCAGCGCTTGGCAAGCGGCATCGCAGTGCGTTCAGCCCCCAGTGGATGACCTCTTGCTTCTTCTCACCTGTTGAGATTCTTCTATGAGCCTCCACAGGAGCCGGAGCGAGAGGAGGGGGATGAATTCATTCAAAGAACCAAGTTCTGAATAAGTGGATGTGACAAGGTGAAAGAGTGGAAAAGGCCGGGGAGAGATAGGGCCATTATGCATACGGTTCCCACATGTCTGGCACATTTAAAGCGCCGCACACACACTAAAACGCACACACTCCGCGGGTTTGGCAGAGCGCTGGCTGTCGGACAGCTCTGGCATGGCAAAGGCTGCCCACCCATCTGCCCTCTGTCTCAGTAATGCAGTTACTTGTCAACGTGCAGGAGTGTGCTCGTGGGTTCATTTACGCATACGTAAGAACAGACACAGGCGGCCTATCACAGGCTCTCCCATAAGTACACAAACACAGAGTCATAATTATGACGCATGGACGTGGAGTTTGTCCATGCACAGTAATTAGGACACACAGAATATGCAAAAAAAAAAAAAAAAAAGCATGTCGGCGATACAAGCGCACACACACTCTCTCTCTCTCTCGATTGTGATTTTGTCAAATGTTGGCAATTCCAGCCGGAGCTTATAGCCTAAGTCTATCAGTGGTTGAGATTACAGACAGATTTATGTGATTCACAGTCTCCCCGGGGACCTGTGGCCTCGCATTGGTTAATCACCGCTTCACATTCACTCTCCCTGCCGCTCTTTCCGTGGCACGGCTATAACTCTGTGCCGATATGGTCTGATGTAACACTCGAGCTCCTTGTGCCACTGCACTCCAGAAAAAAATAACGCTCTCTCAGCGCGGACCTCTTCCTTTCCGGATCGACTCGTCTTTGACAGGGTTAAATCTCAATAATCCCACTAATCAAAAGGTTAAACCTCCCCACTGACCTTCACCTGCTTCATAAAAGAGAGCAAACACTTTACCTCCCTTCATTACACTTTGTTGTTTCACTGAATTATTGACTCAAGTTATTGTTGAGCAGGTAAATGTTTCTGCAGAAACAGTGCAGTGCAAATATTGCATTAAAACTTACAGGAAGACTACAAACGTAAATATATATTTTTGAGCTATAAACTAATTTATATGACTGTTTGGTGGAATCCTTTCATGCCGATTTGAAGTCACGTGTCATCATGAAAAATGTACACACACACACACACTTTTATGGACTTGTGGACACAGTTTGACTTGGTCTTGGCACCAACCGCTTGGGACGGTAATTCTATTCGCTTGTGACTCAGCTTTTCTTTTAATCTTTCTACAAATAAACTTTCAGGTATAGAGAATAATCCATACCTGTGTAGATGAAGCGGCCAGGTGTGCCTTTGCAGAACTGTTTGGATTTGTAGGACAGCGTGACCTCCACCACTCCGGGGATGTGTCTGGGTGGAGTCTGCACACGGATGGCATGGGGGGTGATCAGCTATATGATGACAGAGCGAGAGAGAGAGAGAGAGAGAGAGATAGGGGTAGAGAGGGCACAGAGATTAATGCAATGAAACTCTCACATCTAAACACGTGCTCCGGGGACCGTTATTGGCTCGCCCCGGACATTTCCTCTGCTGCTTTTTGACTTTCTTTCTTTGTATAATCAGCCTGAAAAGGGTTAGTGCCAAAGCCCTCAGGTGGCCGCATCGCCCCAGGCAATGTCACTGTGAGGCTCGGGATGGTTATCAATGCTGACATGGAGTCTGTAAGAGGGGCTTCCAAAGCAGTTATGTGTTTATGAATAAAACACACGCCTCGCTCTGCATACGCCTGTTACAAAGTATAAGTAAACGTATAATACGCCCGACTCTGCCCCTGTCTCCGTGTTTGTCAGCTGAGCCCGTCTTGCCGCTGTTAGCCACATTAAAGCACCGCTGTGTCTGAAATGCGCTCACTTAGTGTGGATGACGAGCGTGCATGCGTGTGTGCACGTGCAGGCTGAAGGGTCTTTGAAGGAAAACGGTAACAAGACAAAACACAGATGAGACCTCGACGAGTGCTCGTTTCCAGCACGCTACAGTGAACTAGCACTCAAAGCTAGCAGCGCTCAAAAGCTATCAATGCTGCTGCCAGTAGCACGTGTGTGTGTGTGTGTGTGTGTGTGTAGATCTAACTGTCCCTTTCATTGCTCACTTAGCCAGGCTTTCATTCTGCTATTGTCTGGCCCCGCTCACCTCTCAGCGAGATAATATAGGAGCTTTTTATAGAATTATTTCTTTACTAAAGAGAAAGCTGTTTAGCTGCGCCGCACGCTGACCTTCAATTTCACACATACACTGCATTTACATTTTAGTCATGTGGCAGATGCTCCGTACAAAGAGCCTCATACTGTAGGGTGTGCACATACTCCAATGAGGCAGATAGGAACATAATAAAAGACAGGAAGCGAGCTGAGCAGAGATATGACAGGGAGAGGAATGAGGACCCAGGCTGCTGCTCTTATTGTAAATCACTCCTCACCTGAGCTTATAGAGCTGTAATTCATTACTGATTTAATTTATAATTATTGGATGGATTATTATTTCACTTGGCATGTTCAAATATTAGTTTGGAAAATGGTCAAAGATAAAGTATAACGGCAGCTCTGCTTATTTTGTCTTTTGAGATTTGGAATTGATTTCACAATGATCATCGTGCAATCAGCACTATCCAGGTTTCCTTGTTTTCACAGTTAAGCAGCTGTGTTTTCACCTGACATGAAATAATCAACTTGTGAAAGACAGGTGTTCTCACACTGTCGAAGACGGCCCTATTAGAGACGCGCTTACAGCTGCGCAGCTCCAAACCTGAGGGATGCTTTAGCTTCTTCTCGTGTCTTGCAGAACCAAGCTATTTGCAGACATGACTTGGACAATATCCAAACTACTGGGTCCGGACTTTGCAACACATCGCATTTTTGAAAAGTGATTGACATGCTGTGAATGTTTTCCAGACATTTCTCTGCTCTTTTCACACATGGCCTCACACAGACATTTCAGTGGGCGGGGGTGGCAGCCCCTCTGGATCTTTTCAGGAAGATGTTTGGTCTGAAAGAAGCTGTACTTTCTCAAGGTATTCAAATCTTTTTCAGTTAAAATCTAAGAAGGGAAAAATGCTTTGCAAATGGACGTTGCTGCATTGTAAACAAGCCCAAAGCCAAAAACCATTGGGAGCCATTGCTTTGCCGTGCAGCAGGAGGCCTCTGTTTAATATTTTAAAAGTGTTGAGCATGCACAAACATGCTCGTGGTCTCTGCAGGTGACCAGCTGGTGACTGACCTCACTCCAGACCAGCATGGTTCCGAAGATGACCTGCAGGCCGTCAAAGAAGTTGTCTCCGATGATGATGACTGTGGCGCCCCCTGTGGTCCAGCCTTCACTGGGGCTGATGGCTTTGATGCTGGGGGTTGCTGCGGGTTTCACAGACAAAATAGATTAGACGTTAACAACCCTAATGACAGCCCATAAAGGTCTTTGCAATTGGCAACGTGTACAGTCCCCACCTCTTCCTCCCATCTCTCCCTCTCTTACACACACTGACACACACAGATCACCTCTCTCCTCCCTCCCAGGGGTCGGGCGGGGGGGCGGCGAGCGCGGAATACTAATCAGAGTGATTATACGCACCCCGTTATTAAACATCACCCCTGCCCTGTGTGTGAGGGCAGCGGTGGTGCGCTTGTTTTATGACACGTGGCAAAGCGTGCGGGCGTGTAAATGTCAGGTGTGCTGAGTGTCTGATCAAAGGCCACGCGACCGGGGAGCAGAGCCCGGCCAACAGCAGCTCTGCCCTCGGAATACTCCGCCTTCATTAAGCAAACACTTAGCTCTTGCGCAGCTGTCGGCTCCACATATATCCGCGCAGCTATATCCGTGCACAGCCACTGGCGACGTGACCGCGCGTCTCTGCTCCTGCCTGGTATATTTGTAATGTGTTTTGTAAGCTTTCAGTGTTTTCTCCTGGAACATATTCTTCATATCTTATCGGACAAAGTACACGGGACAACAACAATAAACCGCAATTTTCAATAACGAGTATTCAATGTGCTTTTTGTCCTTATCTGCTGGTATTATGGACTTGAAGATTACTGATGTGATTGAAGAAAAGAGCAGCACTGGGGAAAATACATGTTTATACAAGCTAAATCTCCTCTCCTTAACAGATATGCAGCTTGTCAGACATGCTGTAATTCTGTAAAGCGGCATAATCCACTTTAGACTGGGCTGACTTTTTTCCCCTGCAGCCTCGCCTTTGCTCTTTGCCTGACTCCCTGTTCTGTTGATCCTCCCCAACAAGCTGGAATGATATTTAGCCCCCGATACGCCTGCAGAGATCAACGTTCACCGAGCAGCAATCTGTGGCCGTAATCATGGCCTAAGATGCCTCCTTTTCACAGCCGCTGATATTATGTGCGCTCCATGTGCATGTGTGGGTGTGTGTGTGTGTGTGTGTGTGTGTGTGTGTGGGTGTGTGTGTGTGGATTAACCAGATGGTGGAACGTGAATCCATGTGATAGGATTATACTTTGGGGTGTTCCTCACCGCCATCTGTTCAGATCTATGCACTACTCATCTATTACCGCCTGAAATGGGCCCCCAAAGTTGTGTATCCCACACACAAACTCGACACACACCAGAGAGACATGGGAAGGGAAGAGGGGGGGGAGGAAACAAAACAAAAAAGAAACTTCTGTCGTCTTCCCTGTCGTTTTGTCTTTTCTTTGTGCACTTTCACCCCGTGCTCTCATCTCCCCACTGCGTCTCGTTCTCTTGCTCCTGTTGTTCCGCCCCATCATCAGGAGGATAGAAAATCAGAGAAGAGGAAATACCCCAACAAATCTCTCCGACACAGGGAACATCTGTTAGCGTACTACACGCACTCCTCGCTCTGTGCAAAGATCCAAGTCTCGCTGACGTCTCCAATATGTCTCGTCTTTGTGAACTTTCCTAATCGTCTGCGAGACCAGTCACGGGGACAATTGGTCCACCTACCTCTGGAGGATAGTCATTAGAAAGACTTAACCATAACATTCAATCTTAATGCAATCTACTGTAGGCCATCATGTAAATCCCTTCTTAGTTTTTTGTCATTATCATCCCTGAGGTTGACTCCGCTCAAAGAGAAAAAATATGTTTCTCTTATTCAATGTCTGGGAAATCGAAATGAGAAAATAACTGGATTAGGGACTTGGGAATCAGTGCGGGCTCCTAAATCATGTGCACATGTCATTATGAAGTATTAAAGGTTTGGGTCTGACTGTGCGTGCAGGGGTGTGTGTGTGTGTATGTGTGTGTGGACTTTTTTTTGTGTGTGTGCGCATGGGTGTGTTTGAAAAGCTGAGGGATGGGGAGTGATGGAGGGCTGGAGGATAAAAGCAGGTCTCCGAGGAAATAAAGCCAGTGTTGGCTTTAAGCAGAACAGACCTCATAAGACACATAGTGCTTATGCGAGGCAGAGTAGAAGGCCCAGAGGCAGAGACCTGAGGGGAGCAGGCCACAAGGGAGAGACAAGAGACTCGCTCGCTACCACTCTCTCCTCTCTAAGCACGAGTTAGAAACCCTACAAGAGAGGGGAAAGTGAGAATCTGGGAGAGGAAGCAGGGGGGGAGAGATAAGAAAGAAAGCGAGAGAGCAGGTTTCAGAGGGATGGTGGAGACAGAGAGGGGTTGAGTAGAGAGCCAGACAGACAGGGAGGAGGGGGTGGGGAGCGGAACAGAGAGAAAGTGATGGAAGACAAAGAAAAGCTGCACTGGTGGGAGACTTTGAGAGTCTGGACATTTTGCTCGTGGTTTTTAATACCGTGTTCCAGGTAGGACGGCGTCCCTTCCGAGGGGTCTAGTCTCCGGGCCCGGCGGCCGTGTTTAGAGTTGTTGTGCACAAACATGTTGTCGGAGACGGCCAGGACGTGACCTTCCACGCTCACCGTGGTTGACACAACCACCTGAGGAAAGAAGGGAAGAAGGAAACGATGGAGATCAGAGCCAGACAATTAAAAAACAATGATTCTTATTCTGATATGGGAGTTCATATCCGTATTGCTTTCAAAACTTAATACATAAGTGTTGGGGGGACACTTTGTCTGTACAAATAAAGTTAATTAACATTATTAAAGTTATGGCGGCATTTGAACCACTTATTTCTGGTGCATAGCAATCAGACATTAACACAATAATAAGCAATAGAAAGGAAAAGAAATACATATGCATGGAGACATGGCTACATCATCTACAGTGTGAGCAGGTGAGTTCATTCATCCACCAAAGGTAAATGGAAGAGTTTTGAATTTTGTGATCAGGGCTCTGTGTTAACAGGCCGTAGCATCTTTGCCTCTGATTTTTAACTTTTCAAACTTAATTTAATTTTCATTCAAGCACCTTGCAAGGAATCTAGAAACTTTCTGGCCTAACTGAAAGTGCTGTATGGCCCTGGCAGCTGGAGGCTGAGCTCAGCCGCTCCCTCCGTGTCTCATTCAGTAGATGCAATTCATTTTCCACTATGATCCGCTCTGGGCCCATTATGTAGTGCGTGCACAGTTGCCTCGCACCTGAAAGCGCCTCATGTCCCGAGGGTTCCCTGCGTTCTTCAGGCAGTTCTGGTTACACTTCAGGAAGAACTTGAGGAAGAACCTGCACACACACACACACAGAAAGAGGGAAACAGATGAGCAACTGAAAAGAGCATTTGTCTACCAGTGAACGTACAGTGTGAGCCGCCACAATAAAACACAAATAAAACAAATAAATAAAGCCACCTTGGCAGACGAGGCTCGTACACCACGCCGTCCTCATCCATCAGCAGTTTATGACACAGGCGGTTTTCTGTGTAAAAACAGCTCCGGGGATATTGAGTAAGATGCTCCCTTCTATATATCCATCCCCTGAACTGCTGTCACGGCCCCGCCATAAACTCACGCAGGGGTAGACGCAGGACCCCCCCCCCCCCCCCCCCCCCCCCCCCCCCCCCCCGGGGGAGGCCGCGGGCCCCCCCCCCCCCCCCCCATCGCCAGCGAGCTACGGAGCCGCGTGCGATGGAGGTTGCGCTGCACCGCTACCATGCAGCAGCAGCAGCAACGTTGCTATCCCCTGCCTCCCTCAATCTCAGTGCGAGAGACCACATCAACAGCACCTGCCATGCATTATTAATAGGCTGAGATGGCAAGTATGGCTACCAGCATCAATACTTAATGAGGGAGGGAGGGTCAGGGGAGTAATGGTGGGGGGAGTGTGTGTGTGTGTGTGTGTGTGTGTGTGTGGTGGGGGGGTTTAGGGTTGTGGTGGTGGGGCACACCGGAGGCCTGAAAAGCAGAAAAAGGGTTACGACTGACAATCTATTCCCTGGCCCCGCCCCGAGGCTCGGAGCCCGACAAGTTCTTCTCTAACCAAAACCACGGAAACCACGGTACTGTACATCTCTTCAACCCCTGCC